>PVKS010030191.1:0-24632 GCA_004027875.1 Aplodontia rufa | reverse complement strand
ACAACTTTAAATTTACTAGAAAAAGAAGTCGGGTCAACACTACACCTTATAGGAGTCGGCCGCTTCTTCCTTAATAGAACTCCTATGGCGCATGCTGTAAAATCAAAATTAAATGAATGGGATGCAATTAAACTAAAAAGCTTCTGCACAGCTAAAGATCTAGTCGAGAGCATCAACAGAGAACCTACAGAATGGGAGAAAATTTTTGCCTGCTACACCTCGGACAGAGGGCTAATATCCAGAATTTATAGGGAACTAAAGAAACTAAAATCCAAACTCGCAAAAAATGCATTCGATAAATGGGCTAAAGAACTCAAAAGGAACTTCTCTGCAGTTGAAGTTCAGAAAGCCCATAAATATATGAGAAAATGCTCTACATCATTAGCTATAAGGGAGATGCAAATCAAAACTTCAATGAGATACCACCTCACTCCTGTTACAGTGGCAAAAATGAAAAATACAAACAACGACAGATGCTGGAGGGGCTGTGGGAAAAGAGGAACACTGTTACACTGCTGGTGGGACTGCAAACTGGTTCAGCCACTATGGAAAGCAGTGTGGAGAATCCTCAAAAAATTAAGGATGGAACCACCTTACGACCCAGCTACCCCACTCCTGGGAATTTTCCCAAAAGATTTAGAATCAGCATATTATAGCGATGTGGCTTCATCGCTATAGCAGCTCAATTTACTATAGCTAGACTATGGAACCAACCCAGATGCCCCTCACTTGATGAGTGGATACAAAAGCTTTGGTTCATATATACTATGGAATACTACTCAGCCATCAGAGAGGACGATATTATAGCTTTCGAAATCAAATGGATGGAGATGGACAGAATTATGCTTAGTGAAGTCTCCCAAGCTCAGAGACTCAAGGGCTGAATGGTTTCTCTCATCTGTTGATACTAGAATTTATGTTGAAGCAGTAGGAGAGACGGCTGACCTAACAAAACCTCAAATTGAATGACTTTCAGTGTAACAGGGGGAAGACTCTCTAGGATACTCCTATGAGTTCTTCATATACCCTCCCCCCTCCCCCTCCCCTTCCCACCACCTCTGAGTCTGGTGATTGGGAAGATGGGGGAAGCATCCCAGAAGCTGATGTCATTCCTCCACGAGCTACCCATTTAACACATGAGTTCTTCTGGGGGAAGCTGCAACAGGTGAAACCCATGGTGGTTTATCTATGCTTTGGCATGACCCCTGGATAACAAAGTTTATATACATTGATTCCTACTGCTTTGATAATGTTTCCCCCTCAACTGTATCCTGTATCGCTATACACTTCTAATAAATTTGAAAAAAAAAAATAAAACTAAAAAAAAAAGAAAAACTATTAGTATTATCTCCTAAAAATATATTAGTAATAGTTCCTTTATGCTTTGCAAAATACTATATGAGCTCTCTCCAGCTACAAACTCTTATGAACCAGAGAGAATTAAAAGAATATTCATTGCAGCATCATTTCAAATAACAAAAGCTGGAAGCAATATGAATGTCTGGCACCATGAAAATGGATGAATTGTGCTATAATTGTACAATCGTATAATTGTCTAGGCAGCTGTTTAAATGGTGAATGAATAAAATAAGTTACATAACTTTCCTGGTGACTAAGCAATTGTCTTCCTGCTCCAACCCTGCCCTTCCATACTCAGTGGGTTCCCCTTGACTCCCGGCAGCACCAAGTCTCTGCCCACAGAGGGCAGTAGAGGGCGGCTCCAAGTCTGGAGAAGCGAGCCAGGCTGGCTTTGCTGTACACTGTCACTGTGATTTGTATCTAGTCTCAGCTTTCGTCCCTGCAGTCCTTGGTACCAGTCTCTGATTTTTGTTGTTGTTGTTTTGTTCGGGGGTGTTTTTTCCTTTTTTTGGCACTGCCAGAAACAGCTGCATTGTGTGTCCTCCCCCTCACCTACCCCCCAGGGACCAGCACCAGCCTCCACTCCCTTAGCAGGGCAGGGCTCTGCTACAAGTTCCTAGATTCTAGTACCCCCAGCTTCCTCCGTTTGTGTCCTGGCAATGGTAGTGCTTCCAGCAAGGACATTCTCCATATTCCCACACTGCCCTCTCATTTTTAAGTTCCCTGACACCTAGTTAGCCAATTCCTTTTATTGTTGTCCCTGTTAAAATACTTAATGTGGACTCTGATACAATGACAACATACCAGGAAACATAAATGCAAATACATGGAATTGATAGATAAACACGCCCATATTAGAATATACATATGTATGTATATAAAAGTGAACAAACATACACAGGTAAATGTATATATACATATTTCTAACGTGCTATATTTGCCTATGTATATATACACACACACAAAATTATACATAAAATCTAATCTAATTCTCTTAACAAATGCTATGAGGATACAATAATTCCCATCAAATAGGAGAATTAGGTCTCAGGGAGGTTAGATAAATTCTACAATATTACACAATTAGGAAATGAAGAAGCTGAGATGTGAATCCACATATCCTTGACTCCACAGTCTGTATTTTTCCCCACTATGCCCTTAAAGTTGTTTGGAACTTTCAATGGTTTTGCTATGGTTTGTCTCCCAAAGGTTCACGTGTTGGAGGCTTGGTCCCAGGATGGCAATTTTGAGAGGTGGTAGAACTTTAAGAAGTGAGCCCTAGGAGGCTGGAGTGGTGGCTCAGCGGTTTCGGCGCTTGCCTGGCAAGCAGGAGGACCTGGGTTCAAACCCCAGCACCACGTACACAACTGAGTGTTGTGTGAGCAACTAAAGCCATGTGAAAAACTAAATAAAGTTGTTTCTCTCTTTCTCTGTCTCTCTCACTGTTCCTCTCTCTTTATAAAAAAAAAAAAAAAAAAAAAGTGAGCCCTAAGGGGAATTGGTTAGGTCACAGGGGTGGGAGGACTGCCCTTAGAAAGAATTAAAATAGTTCTCCTGAGCTCTTTAAACCTCAAAGTCAATTTATCTTTCATTATGTTCCAGGGCTGGGGGTGTGGCTCAGTGGTGGAGCCCCTGTTAATATGCTCAAGGACCTGGTTCAATCCCCTGCACCACAAAGTAAAAACTGTTCTGCATCATAGTTCAACGCAAAGGCTAGTCTATAAACATCTTTTTACCTTATAAGGTAAATATAACATTACACTATTAAAATCTTAGAGAATATGAGCACCATATACAAGAGTGCTTCCATGACTGACGTATGAGGGCTGAAAAAACTGGAGGAAAAACATGCACATCCCTAATTCCAAATTCCTCGTCATTCATTGATTCAATCACTATTATGCAAGGCCTTTCATGTACCTGCAATGTGCTGGGTTCACATGGTAAAGAAAACAGAACTAGTCCCTCCTTCAAAAAGCTTGCAGTCTAAGCAAGTTAGTCTTTAACTGAATAATCATACATACATGGAGAAGTACCTACGTCTATCATACATGGATTTACCACCAACAAGATACGTGGCTGCAGCACTCTGTGTTCCAAACGCAGTCCTCACGCTCAACAGCACACTCAAAGGTGTGTCATCTGCCCTCTCAAAGTCTGCAATGCATGGACACCGCCTTTGTTTACCAGGAACCGGTCAGTTCTCAGTCCAATGTGACCTTGCAGAGATGTCACAGCAAGAGTGACAGTGCATTTCTGCATTTCCTTAAAACACTGATCTTCTCTGGTCACTGAACTCCTTGCCTTCTACAAGACTTGTGACCTCAATGAATGTTTCCACTGGCAGCAGGTGAGCCAGACATTCACAGCCTAAATGGAATCAACAACACATGCCTAGGCTGATCAATGGATGAATGGTCAAAGTTGCAGAAGTACAGAAACAATAAATCTAACCAAACCAGAAATTCAAATAGTAATCAGAGTCGGATGTCTGTCACTCCACCATGCCAACTAAATCCTCAAACTCCCTTTTTGATGGCCTTTCCTCATTTAGGAAACATTATCTAAATGGTTACATTTCAGGGGGAAAAAATGAAGGAAGGAAAGGAAAAGGAAAAGACCTCAAGGATATGTGGATTCACATCTCAGCTTCTTCATTTCCTAATTGTGTAATATTGTAGAATTTATCTAACCTCCCTGATGAATACTAAAATTGGTGGGTAAAATTTTATGGAGAAATAAGATTTTTGTATAGTCTCAAAGTGCTTCCTACTTAAATGCTTATTAACTACTGTAATGGTTGAATAATTTTCTCCCTCCAGGAGGTGGAATTTAATTCCTTTGCTTTGAGTGTAGCTTAACTTAATGACTTTTTTTCTAATGAATAATGTAGAGAAAGGGAAAAACTTCTAACTTTATGTTAGACACAGGGCCTTAACCCAGGGATCAAGATTAACATACCCATGAAAGTCATGTGCACAAGATGTACACCCTCTTGGGATGTCTTGAGAGGCATGTCACCTCTGTGATTTTCTTCCTCCAAGTTTGTAACCCCAATTAGTTACCCCAATGTAGTTATGAGAAAACATCGGACAAATCCGAGCTGAGTGTCAGTCAACAAGATACCTGGCCAGTAGTTTTAAAATCTGGGTTACCCCCTTTTTTGTTTTCTCCTCCAGGAATAGTTCTCATACTCTATTATAGTTCACTCTTTTTTTTTTTTTTAAGAGAGAAACAACTTTATTTAGTCTTTCACATGGCCTTCGTTGCTCCAACACTTAGTTGTGTACGTGGTGCTGGGGTTTGAACTCAGGTCCTCGTGCTTGCCAAGCAAGCTCCGAAACCACTGAGCCACTGCTCCAGCCCCTAGTCCACTCTTTTTAACAATGGAAAAACATATTTTTAGTACAGGAACTTGGGCTTTTGAAATGTTTTTAAAATCTTTTTTATTGCAAATTGACAAAATATAATTATATATAACATACATCTATAAAAATTATAATCTAACAAATGAACATATTCATCACCTCAAATATTTATTGCTTTTGTGGAGGAAACATTTGAAATTTATTCAGTAATTTGAAACATAAAATACACTGTTATTAACTATAATCACCATGCTGTACAGTAGGTCAATACAGCATATTCCTCTTGTCTAACTGAAACTTTGTACCCTTTGACCAATATCTCTCTATTCCCCCACCTCCAGCAGCCATTCCTCCTCCTGCCCCAGGAAACCAACTTTCTCCTGCTTCCCTGAGTTTGATTATTTTAGATTTCACATGTAAGTGAAAATATGCAGTAATTGTCTTTCTGGACCTCTGATCAGCACTTTTCCAAAGTTTTTCTTTTTTTCATACAAAATAAGGACAGACAGGAACAACAGCCAGAGATTATTAAACACAGATTGAGATCCTGGGATAGAAAAAGGACATTGGAATGAAAACTGGTGAAATCCTAACAATTCTGTAGTTTAGTTACTATCGTTGTACCTTTCTTCATTTCTTAGATTAGGTAAGCACATCGTGCTTATAAGATGGCATGTGGGGAAAGCTGGGTAAAGATTACAAACACACTACTGTATTTCTTACTTCTGTAAATCTAAAATTATTTCGGAATAAAAAGATTAAAAAAGGAAAAATTATAAGCTGGAACGCATCTCTACTAATGCATACAGTATTTCTGCTACTTAAACAACAGGTAGTGGGAATGTTAGTTTTACATTCAGCAAAGTCATGATCTGGAAAGATTGGTCCAATATCGGAATTTGAACCTACCCCCTTAGCAGCCTCCATACCAGGTGGGAATTCTCGAAAGAGTCAGATGTGAGAGAGGGAATAGGGAGGAGATGCAGTTCTATAGGCAGAGTGCACAGATGGAAGAGCATTTCATGAGCAAGTGTGTATAGAGGCTCAAGTAGAAAAAAGGGAGTCTGGGCTCAGGCTCAGAGCAATTCTGGAAGGCAGGCTGTGCAGCCAAGGCTGGAGTAGAGAGGCAGCAGAGCCGCAGAGCCTTCTGCATCAAGTTAAACATCCTTAAAATCATCCAAGTGTGTTAAGCAGATTGGATTTTCTAAAGGCTCCCTTTAACCATAGTAAGAAACGGAAAACACGAACCAACAAAAACTAGCTGCCTAAGAGCAAAGATTTTTGTCTCTGTTCCCCAGTGCAGGTAGTCGGAACATGTTTGGTGTTGAGAACATGAAGGGCTGGATGAATATGTGGAACAGATGGCTGTGGGGGGTGGCAGGGCCAGGCAGTGTCCACGTGCAGTGTGGAGGTGGGTGGCAGGCAGGACAGTACTGACTTATTCCAGGCAAGAGCTGATGGCAGAATGATAAAGGTTTAACCGGGAAATGAGATCTGACGGCTCTACTTTTTGAACCTGCTCCCAACTTCCTGCTCTTCTCCCCTCATTCTGCCCCAAACCTGCTCCTGTCCCTCTCTCTCCTCCCAAGAATATGGAATTGTACTGAAAAATAATTTAAACTGTCACACAAACAAACACAAGCAAAGTTGAAACAGGGCTACAGAATTCTAGGGAATTGTGAGGCATGAGACTGCAGTCCCCTAGGTCATTCTGACCTAGTACTGCAGGCTTCTGCAGAGTCCCTAAAGCAAAACGATAAAAAGCCCAGTAAAAGTTTTTCTCTTATTGCTTTTTCCCCGCTGATGCTAAGGATGGAACCCAGGGTCTTGCACACTAGGGATCTCCTGTACCTGAGCTATGCCCCCAGCCCCTACCACAGTTCTTACTTGGAATGTATAACATTCATGATCAACCACCGATCACTGACCTGTGCTACTCTTGCTGAACACTGCAATTTTAACCTTCTTGGTTTTTGGTTTTATTTTGTTTTTGATCATTAAAAACCTAGACCCCACCACCACCAATGCCGTTTGGGGGAGCACTGATTCTAAATGGCTAGAGTTTATTGGCTCAAATGAACCCTGTTCTCATACTCGGTGTACCTCAACTTGCCTTGCAGGTTGCCAGCACCTTCCACAAACTCAGACACAGCCCTTCTGAAGTTCTCAAAGAATGTTTTTTATTGTAGGTAGTGAGAGGGGAAAAAAGATTTCTCACCCGTTGCAAACGTCCTGGTTAAGACACCTATAATAAGATGGATTAACAAGAGCAAAGCATACTAATTTATTTGCTGTTATGTTTTATGTGACAGCCTTCAGAAACAAAGACCCAGGGAAATAGGGAAATCTATATTTTTATGGACAGTCATGCATGATCCAATGGAATAAACTGGAAGGAACTTAGGAGGCCCTATGTGTTTACATTCTTCTTGCCATTTCTGTCTCTTCTGGAATAAGAATGTTCCTTTCCTCTGGGTCCAGGGAGAGTCTTTCTTTCTTTCTTTCTGTTCTGGGAATTGAATATTACCACTGATCTGCATCCCCAGCCCTTTTTATTTTTTTATTTTGAGACAGGGTCTCGTTAAGTTGCTTAGGGCCTCACTAAGTTGCTGAGGCTGGCCTCCAACTTGAAATCCTCTGCCTCAGCCTCTGGAGTTGCTGAAATTACAGGTGTGCACCACTGCACCCAGTCCAGCAGGGGCACCTCTTGAGTGAGGTCTTTTGATCTACTTAAGAGGAAGGTCAGAGAATTCTTTATGTATGGGGGCAGGTGGTGCTAGGGACTGAACCCAGAACTCAGGACCTCATCCATGTTAGGACCTACCCCCAGCTATTTTGAAGTTTTTTAAATAGTTATTTTTCAAATCCACTTGCTCTTTTTTTTCCAGTTTGTCCATTATTTTGCTAGTTTAAAATTTTCTAGTTTTTAGTTGCTCCTTCACTTATCTTTGAGCATGCATGCCAAATAATGGTTTTAAAAGTCTGTGTTAGACTGCTTCCTATAATTTTATCTCATGTGAATTCAAGTTCTGATTATTGATTTTTATTTCCATCCTTAGTATTAGGTTTCTTCGTATATTTTAGAATCATGATTCAAGGGGCTGCAGTGGTGGCTCAGCGGTTATGGTGCTTGCCTTGCATTCTCAAGGACACAGGTTTGAACCCCAGCACCACCTTCACAATGAAGTGTCCAAACAACGACGGCCAAATGAAAAAACTAAATAAGATTGATTCTTTCTCTCTGTCCCTCTCTCTTAAAAAAAAAAAAGAATCATGATTTAATTTTTAAAATATGTAAATTTGTTTTTTCTTCACTCTTTCCATGTCTACATGGTTTCCATAAGCCCTCCATAAGGCTTCATAGTTGTCTCTACTTGTCCTTATTCTTCCTTGGACCAGAATCAGAATTTAAAATGGTATTTAGAGATCCCTGGATGGCGGATATAATGGTAAAGTTAGAGATGAGTCTCCAGACCAGCTGGCAGCTTGGCACTCCTGGGTTAGGGGCCTATTGTCCTCCAGTCTTCATTAAAAGACATCATCCTAGAGATTGATCTGCACAATTCTTTTCTGTCTCCTTCGTTGGGGGATGGGGAGCGCTGAGGTTGGAAATGGAGGACAAAATCTCCATTTGTCTTTTAGGTTTTCCATTTTTATCTATCATTGCTGTTTTGGAGCAGAGTGTGTGCATCAAATCTGATCAAGTCCTAAGCAGCTTTCTTGTCACCTCCTCCACTGCCAAGTCCCAGGTTCAGGCCACCATCAACTGTGCCCATAGAACTACAACAGCCTCCCAGCTGGTCTCTCTGCCTCTACACTCTCTTCCCTCCATTCTCCCCACTGTGACCAGAGTGACAGTACAATTCTTACATAATGGCCCTGCTTAATGATTCCCTTTTGTCACAATCAGTAGCAGAGATGGAGTTAAATCACTGGATCAACATGGAAAAGAAAAAGTGTAGGATGTTAGCTTTGATTGCTTATAGCAGAAAAATATTGAATAAGTCATGTATGTAGGCACTGAAGATAGAAACATTCCCAAAAGAATGGGAATGTTACCATCTCCCCCCAAATATGTCTTCACTGGAATGACCTTAGGACAAGGAAATAGATCAGAAATATTTCCTAGATTCCATGAAAGAGTCAAAATCTTTTTAGACATGTTGTGGTAATTTAGAAATCAGAAACTAATTTGATTTGGCTGGTGATTCCAAAAGTTAGAAATAACATCTGGACAACAAGAGAAACCTTCCAATGTCCATTCAACAATTACTAAATAATTCCTACTTGCATGACACTGCAGGAGAAATGGGATATGTAAGAAACACCCTACCTTCAAGAACCTTACAAGGTAGTAGGCAATTAGATTCAATTAGAATCAGAACTAAATATGTGATGTGTTGAGTTGTGTTCCCCCGAAAGGTATGTGGAAGTTCAAACTCCAGTAATTCAGAGTGTGACCTTATGTGGAAACAGGAACATTATCAATGTAACTAGTGAAGATGAGGTCATACTGGAGTATGACAGGCCTTTAATCCAGTATTTTTTTTTTTAAAGAGAGAGGGACAGTGAGAGAGAGAGAAAGAGAGAGAGAATCAATTTTTATTTATTTTTCCATCTGACCTTCGTTTCTGTTACAGTTAGTAGTGTATGTGGTGCTGGGGTTCAAAGTCAGGTCCTTGTGTATGCCAGGCAAGTGCGTTAACCCCTGAACCACCACTCCAGCCCCTAATCCAGTATTAACAGAGATGCTGAGACAGACACAGGAAAGAGGATGCCAGGTGACAATGGAGTGATGCAACTGCAAGCCAAGGAATGCCCAGGATTGATGGCCACCTCCAAAGGCCAGGAAGGAGCAAGGACAGATTCTCCCTATAGGTTTCAGAGGAAGCACAACTTTGCCGGCACCTTGACTTAGGGCTTCTAGATCTGAGAACTGCAAGACAACAAATAACTGGTGTGTTAAGACCTCCCAGTCTGTGGTACTTTGGTACAGCAGTCCTAGGAAACTAATGTTATAGTCGTTCAGTTAGTGTTGTAAAGGAAGTGGCATAACAAATTATTTCCAGTTGACAAGAAGCTTGTGGATGACACAGCATTCAAGCTGAGCTTTGATAGCATGATGATTATGTATGTAGCATTGGCAGGAGGAGAAAGGGTTTTATATTGTTCCAGATCAATCCAAATAGCATCTTGAAGCCTAGTCCTTCTAAGCAGTCTCTCTAGAAAACAAGCTGAATGTGATCTATTTTAATGCCCTGAACCTAGCATCAACTTTACCATTAACAAGACTTATAAGGCACAAAATTATGGAGATCATCCTTGATTATTTCAAGCCATATTGTGCAGAGGTTAAATAATTTTTACTTGCTTTTTTTCTTTTTCTTTCTCTTGTTTTTTTTTTTATTTTTTATTTTTAACCTAGGGCCACTTAACCATTGAGCAACATCCCCAGCCTTTTTAATATTTTATTTTGAGACAGAGTCTCACTGTGTTGCTTAGAGCCTTGCCAAGTTGCTGAGAATGGCTTCGAATCTGTGATCCTCCTGCCTCAACCTCCTGAGCTGCTGGGCTTACAGAAGTGCACCATCACACTCGGCTTATTATTTGCTTTTACTGCCAGTGTATCACATTATAAAAGTGGCTCAGTGGTTAAGGGCCCCTGAGTTCAATCCCCAGTATCAAAAAAAAAAAAAAAAAAGTGGGCAAATTTTCCTGAAAGTTTTAGTAAGCAGCAGCTAATTAAAATCTCAGACTAATGGGCTGGAGCGGTGGCTCAGCGGTTTCGGTGCTTGCCTGGCAAGCACGAGGACCCAGGTTCAAACCCCAGCACCACGTACACAACTGAGAGTTGGAGCAACTAAAGCCATGTGAAAAACTAAATAAAAAATTGTTTCTCTCTTTCTCTGTCTCTCTCACTGTCCCTCTCTCTTTAAAAAAAAAAAAAAAATCTCAGACTAACACAAACATGGTAGTAGTAAAAACTGGTATTAAGAAGGCCTACTGGGAATTAACTTCTCATGCTTTGACCTTGGTTATTATGTCTTCACAATGATGTTTTAAGGTTCTATTATGATTAGTAGGTTCTACTATGATTCGACTAGGAGCACTCAGCAATCTCTAGTTGTAAATAAATTCTTGAAATTTCGGTAGTCTTTTGGGGGAAGCAGGGAAAGGGCCATTTACCTGCGCCTCTTCTCACAACTCAACTTTACACGTGAGTTTCAAATCAAACTGACTGATTCTCTAACGCTTCCGTCTTAAATCGCAGGCTCCTATTCGTTCCATCTTCCAAAGTGAAGTTCTGCTTGAATAATGGACTGGATTATTTCAAAAGTAGAGGTCCTTTTTCTTTTACTTTTGCTGTGCTAGGCTCTATCCTCGAGTTGCACCCCCAGCTCAGCACAGGGATTCTTCACCAGAGATGCACAACAGCACCCAACCTGTGTGTGTGTGTGTGTGTGTGTGTGTGTGTGTGTGTGTGTGTGTGTCCTACAGCCCTTTAGGAGAGTGAGTTCTGAACAGAGGGCCAAAGCAACAGGTAAGGATTAATTTGCAGCAGCCTCCCTCCGCTCTACAACCTGGATCTACCAAAGCCATCCCTTGCCCCTCACTCACCAAGGGAGTGTTTTCGCTAGCGCGTGACACACACCCACTCCTCAGCCTCCTCTGGGCGTCCCTTCCTCGGGCCCGCCCACACCCGCCAGACCTTGTGGGCGGGCCCAAGCGATGACCCTGCCCCCTCGAGGCCCCACCTCCTTCCGGCCGCGGAAGCCCCGCCCAGGTAGCGCGGAGACTGGCGGCGGCGGGGCGGCGGGAGGGGGCGGGGCGGGGCGGGGGCGGGGCGGCTCGATGTGGAGCGGAGGCGGGACTTGGGCCGCGAGGGGCGGAGTCGCGGAGAGGCCTGGGACTTCATCTTTCGCTACCCTTGCGCCGAGGCCGGAGAGTTTGGCGCAGAGCCTGACCGGGAGTCCCAGTCGCCGCCGCCGGGGATCTGGCACCCCCCAGGCCCGTGGGGCGCACGGCTGCACCGTCGGCCGTGGAACATGGCGCCGTGGACGCTGTGGCGCTGCTGCCAGCGCTCGGTGGGCTGGGTGCCGGTGCTCTTCATCGCCTTCGTGGTCGTCTGGTCCTACTACGCGTACGTGGTGGAGCTCTGCGCCTGTGAGTACCTGCGGGCGCGGGCGGAAGGCGGGCCTGCGGGGGCGCGGGGCGGCGGCGGCGGGCCCGAGGCCCGAGGCCCGGGGGCCTGCAGCCTGGCCGGGGCCGGGAGGCCGGCGGGCGGCCCGGGAGCCCCGCGGCTTCCTGCTTCTCGGGTTCTCCCGGAGGCTGCCCATCCTTCTGTGACGGAACGTTCAGAAAGGCGTCTCCTCCGGAGGGCGGGCGGTCTGCGAGTGCCGGGCCCTTCTGGCTTTCGTGGGCGTTCTTAGAAACAAAGACATCTGCCTCCCAGGTTGCCTTTTCTTTTTCTTTTTCTTTTGGTCCGCACAGTGCGACACGCCTGTGACCTGCAGAGCCTGCTGTCGGTTTGGGGCAAGGGAGGTGTGTCTTTTGGTGGCCTCTGGCTGAAGGCGGGTGTGAGTGCAAGCTTCTGATTTTGGGGTGGTGCAAGCTTCTGATTTTGGGGTGGTACTGGACCCATTTTAAACTGCATTGGCCTGAAGTCTGAAGCCTGCGACCTGTAAAATGTTTTAAGGCACAATGCGCAGTACTGTGCATAGCCTGCTTGTTTTTTTTTTTTTTTCCTTGCCTTTATCACGGCGGTTTCTATTTTTTTTTTATTTTTTATTTTTTGGTGGTGCTGTAGATACAACTCCGGGCCTCGCACTTGCTACGCAAGCTCTCTACCCCAGCCCGGTGTGTATTTCTCAATGCCATTAATTTTTTTTTTGGGGGGGGGGTTCCTTGTTTACTCTTTCACCTCCGATTTCTCTAATTTTTAGCACCCTGGAAAACGGATTGCAGGACACTTCAAGGATTGAACATCATGTTTGAATAGGTTGCCTTTAAGAATTGAAGGAAATCAGTTGCCATTAATCAAAATATTGGGGCTATTTCTGTTTGTGATATTCTCTATTTTAAGTAGGATTCTCTATCTTAAGTAAATCGTTGACAGGCTTTGAGTATGTGACTGTTTTACACTTATACTGACCTCCCTCAGGTTGGTTGCGAATGTCTGCTGCTTATATAGTTTTTTATATGAAAAGTAGGACCAAATGGTAAGTGGTATTTGTAAAAATAATTCGTTGATGTTGCACAGCGGTCTAGCTTTTGTCCTCAGGCTGAGTCCAGAGTTATCTGAAGGATAGCTATTAATGTTCTTTGAAAAGAGCACATGAGATAGATACTGATTGTATGAATGAAGCTGTATCACTTATGCTTTGAATTAAGATATCAATTATAGTTCTGGATTTGTACATCTCTGCAGAGTACTTGGTTAAAGCCTGAGTTCTGTACATAGAAAGTAATGATTGGCTCAGAAAGTTTAAGGGTAGGTTTTTAAATGAAAGATTTCTCCCCCAGGTTAGGTAGGGATGTAGCTCAGAAGTAGAGTGCTTGCCTAGCATTTACATGGCTGTGGGTTTAGTCCCCAGTACTAAGAAGAAGAAAAATCCACCCTTAAGAAAATTACTTGCTTTCTTAGAAAATTTAATTTTGAAGAAAACTATCACAGCAGATGGACTTGGAATAAATTACTGTGCAAAATATTTCCAAATAACAATAGAGCTGTTCTGTTGAATGTAATGGCTTAGTTTCATCCTTTTGGATATCAAAATGCTGAAAAAGATGTCCGAGTCCATTAAAATTGACTAGATTTAGATATTTCTTGAGGCATTTATACTTATCTTAGTTTCTGGTATTTTTTACAAACAACAAGGACAGGATTTATAATTGTATCTTCACGTGTATATATTCACTTACTCTGCATAATAACCTCATGAGGTTAAGTATTTTGCCCAGGTGATAAGGCCAGTAAATACCATAATCAGAATTGAAATTCACATGGTTTGGCTTTAGAGTCCAAACTTTAAAAATTACTGTGTAGTGAATGATGGGTCTGTCCTTTTAGCCAAATCTGGACATTTGCAGGTTTTAGTCGTAGCCATGATCTGTTTAAACAAGGTAATTTTCCTAAAAGGCAATAGCAGAAGGTTCCTTAATATCATGGACAATAGAAATGGCTGACCCACAATATGTTTTAAGTCATTTTAACAAATTGTTGATGACCAAGAGGGCTTCGTTCCAGCCCAAACTCTGTGACTTCCTCATTTTGTTAGTATACACACACACAGGCGCACATACGGTATCAGCCTTGTTAGGAGTAATATTGAAGACAAAATTGATACATTTAAGATGGCTATCTTACTGGGGTGATAAGCAGAGAGGTTAAATTAAATAATACTGTTGGACCTTGGTTTTAAATTAGACTGAAATATGCCTTTGTTTTTCTTCCCCAAAGCTTTTGTTTGAAAATATTGGTTTAGTTATGTGTGGATTGAGCAACTAACTCTTCCTCTCTGGTCATTGATTATTTTTTAAGAAAGTGCTAATTCAGGTTCCAGAGTTTTTTTTTTTGTTTTTTTTTTTTTTTTTAAAGAGAGAGGGATAGCGAGAGAGACAGAGAAAGAGAGAAACAACTTTATTTAGTTTTTTCGCATGGCCTTAGTTGCTCCAACACTTAGTTGTGCACGTGGTGCTGGGGTTTGAACCTGGGTCCTCGTGCTTGCCAGGCAAGCGCCGAAACCGCTGAGCCACCGCTCCAGCCCCGAGGTTCCAGAGTTTTTATCAGAACACTTGTTCAGGTCATTTTGAGCTGTTAGTAGTAGATATGTATCTCTTATTTAGCATATTGAAGATCTTAAAGGTTTTAGAGTTGATCTAATTCATTATCTTCTAAGGAAATTTATCGCTCTGAATTGCTGTGTGGTTTGCCCAAGGATGGATTGTTTTAATCATTTCTTTCAAATAGAAATATGTGGAGTGGAACTGTAACCTCTGAGTGTGTATACTGGTGTTTCCTTCATAACATCCTCAGATTTAGAGTAAGACAAAATAAATAACAAGTACCATTACTGAGAACACTGTTGACATAGTTGATTCTGAAGTATTATATTGATTTCAGAAGAACCAGCTTTCATATTTCACATGACTTAAATCTTTTAAAATGTATTCAAGTTTCCATATACACTTGAGAAAAATGTATTCTGTAATCAGCAGTGTGTTTTGCTGTTTCTTGATGGGAATTGTTTTATGTCATAATGACTCATAAACGTCATTAAAGGCAAATTGGTAGTGTTAATTGTTTTCTATTTGTTATCTAAATTTTTGAGAGAGATATGACTATCATGTATTTATTTCTCCTTCTTAAGTCCTCTTGATCAATGGCCCCTTTGTAATTATGAAATGATTTTCTTATCCCTGGCAATACTGTTTGCTCTGAAATGTACTTTGGCAAATATTAACATGTCCACTAACGTTTCTTTTAATGTGTCATGGTATATCTTTCTCTGCCCTTTTACTTTTAGCCTGTTTATGCCTTTATGTTTAAAGTGTTTCTTTTAAGCTGCATCTATCTGGGTCTTTCTTTTCATGTAATCTGAAAATCTCTGCCTTTTAATTGCGGTGTTTTGACTATATTTAATGTGATTATTAATATGTTGAAATTTAAGCCTGTCATTCGCCATTTGTTTTTAATTTGTCCAACTTGTTCTTTGTTCCCCTTTCCCATTTTTTCTGTCTTTTGAAATAATCAAATTTACATGTTTTTAAATTTTTTATTATTTTATCTTCTTTGTTAGTTATCTGTAGTTCTTTTCATTATTAAAGTGGCTGCTTCTCTGTTTATAGCATGTCTTTAGGTTACCATTGTCTACCTTCAAGTGATATACCTTTTCACATATAGTACCTTATAAAAATACTTCATTTCTTCCTTCTCAGTCTTTATGCTGTTGTCGTGCATTTTGTTATAAACCTCATACTATATTATTTTGTTTGAATAGTTGATTATCTTTTGAAAAGATTTAGATAATAATAAAGACAAATATATATACTGATGTAGTTACCATTTTTTTGTGCCCTTCATTCCTTTTCATAGATCGTATTTCCATGTGGTATAACCACTTTCAGCTAAAAGGCTTCCTGTAACATTTATTGTGATTGAGGTCAGCTGGTGATGAATCATTGTATATTTAAAATTTTTAATTTGGACTTTTTTGTTTTGTCTGTTTTGATTTTGTTGTTGGAGCTATGAGGATTAATCCCAGGGCCTTGAACATGCTAGGCAAGCACTCCACCGCTGAACTATATCCCCAGCCCACCTGTTTTTTGGTTGTTTTGTTTTGCTTTTTGTAAAGTAACTTTGACAAGGTATAGTTTAAATTCCCTAAAATTCACTTATTTAAAATATACAGCATAATGATTTTTAGGAAATTCACCAACTTGTACAGTCATCTTAATAATCCCTTTTTCTAACATTTTTATCATCCCATTGAGATCCCTCAAGCCCATTTATAGTTATTGTCTTTTCTAACCCCTGGCCTCAGGCAACCACTATGCATGTTCTGTCTGTATATGCCTTTTCTGGACAGCTCATATAAATGCAATAATACAATAAGTGGTCTTTTGTGTCTGCTGTCTTTTACATAGCATGTTTTTGAGGTTCATCTGTGTTGTAGAATGTATCAGTCTTTTCCCCCTTTTTCTCCACTTTATATTCTAATTTGTATTTTTCTGTTTTAAAAATATTTGCAGTTTTATTTAGGAATATATTTCTAGAACACTTACACAAATCAATTTGCGTGTTGAATTAGAATGTAAATGGAAAGTGTGTACTTTCTAACCATTTTTAAGTACTTGAATAATCTTGTTTACAAGATTTGTCGTATGGTTGCATCCTGTCATCTTTGTATTCCTTAGAGTGCCTAGCGCTCGTAGACTTCCGATTAATGTAGGTTAAATTGAATAGACTCATAATCTTGTTAATCTTGTAAAAACTCTCTTGAATCATATTGGAATGTTAGAATACAGGAACATCCAGAATAATAATACTAATTATAGTTACAAAACATGTATTTTACAGTCTTCGGTGTTAAAGGCTACATGATAAGGTGGATTGGTTCTTCATTCTTTCTTTTGATTTGTGAAACAATGATTCTTTGAAATTATGCTGTTATTCTTTTAAAAATCTGGTTCCCTAGATCTCATCCACAATGGTTGACATGGTAATAGGAAAAATTTGTAAATGTGAGTTAGAATTTTTAACTCTGTTAACTTGCTATTTCCTGTTTATTTTCAGATGGTAAAATGTAGTAATTTTCTAGGTAACTTGACTTTTGAAAGCTGTAAGTGCTTTGCAAACCTTTGTAATCTACAATTGCCCTTGCCTTTTGCTTGGTTTTGATTTTTTGAGGAGCAAGTTTTTTCCTTGTAGCCACTAGTGAGTTGATCTTAGTATTGTTTTCTTTTGTTACCAGATAGCAATGTGGTTTAATAGTGCTCTACAAAGGTGTTTTAAAAAAACCAAAAACCCAAGTCCAAATGTATTTTGTTCCTTCCACATGAACTGAATCTTCTTTGGGGCTTCCACCGCTTCCTTTTATTTATTTATTTTTTCGTAGTGCTGGGGACTTAACCTGGGACCTGGCATTTGCTAGGAATATGGTGTACCATTGAGCTCCATCCCAGTCCCTCTACTGCTTTCTTGAAGGACAACAAATGTGAAAGGTAAAGATGTTGGACAACTTGGAAACCAAATCAGGCTATTTGGAAAAGGACACGCCTTCGTCCTGCAAATAAGCTTTGCTTCTACCTTGGTCACTTCTATTTTATGGAATAGAAATAGTAGTATGTTAATTGGAGTCTAATAATCCCGGATTTAACATGTCCAAAACAAAATTCTTGATTTTTCTCTTGAACTTGCCCTCCTACGCTAGCTCAGTAAATGACAGTTGTATCCTTCAAGTTCTTTGATTGAAAAATCATTCTACATCCAATTAATCATCAAATATTGTTGTTAAATTACTAAAATCCAGCTGCTTCTCACTATACCACTGCAATCGTGCTTCCTCAAGGCCATGATCTCTGCTTTGTGTAATAGACTGAAAATCATGTCTGCAATAATTTGCACCTCCTCCCACCAATAAGAGTCTTCGTACCCAGTCATTGAATCTGGCTGGATCTTGTACTTGATTTGGCCAGTAGAATGAGGTGGAAGTGACATTGTGTGAGTTCTGAATCCTAAGCCTCAAGATGATAGTTTTCTGCCTTAGCTCTTTTGGAACATTCTGTTCATTATGTAGGAAAGCAGGCTAGACTGCTGAGTGAGAGATCATATGGATTGAGAGGCCAGCCAAGAGCCAAAGCTTCTGACGTGTGAATGAGACCATGTTAGATGTTGACACCAGGTGAGGTGCCAGAAGGTGGAAAGACAGCCCAGCTGATTATGACCCAGACTGCTAACCCACACAATTGTAGGAAGTAACAAATGGCGGTGCTTAAAGGAACTACAGTTTTCTGTGGTTTGTTATTCAACATTATCACTTATGTCATTGTACTACCCTTATGACATCTCTCCTCATTTTATCCCAGTCTGTTCTTTAGGAAGCAGCCAGAATGTTCCCTTTTAAACTAGCACCAGGTACATCACTCCTCTTCTCAAAACTTAGCTGGCTTTCTCTCTTTTTAGCAGGATATCTCAAAGCCTTACTGTAGCCTTGAAGGCACTATATACTCTTTTCATCATTAATTCTTTTATGTAATTTCATTTCTACTCTTCCTTTTTATCTAAAAGAAATAATTCCATATAAAACTATTGTTGCCTTTATTTTTGTTGTACTTTTTCAATATTTAAGTGTGGGTGCCCATCTGTTCCAGAGTATGCTATATTATTGCAATAGTACTTGTATCTGTGTTGCTTAAATGCTTAAAGGAACAGTGAATAGTATCCGATACAATCTTAAAATTCCACATGATGATGACTAAGGAGGGCTCCCTCCCTTAGACAACACACCCTCCCACACACATTATTGATACTGCCACACTGGTCTTCTTGCTACACTTTAATGTTGAATGATCTTAGTAAGTTATTTAACCTCTCCAAATTTGTTTTCCTGCTCCAAAGTGTGATTAATTGTACATAGCTTACAGAATAATATAAGGTTTTTACAGAGTAGGCTTTCAAATGTTATTGGGGATGGAAAGAAGGTTTAATAGCCACTTGCACACTTATTCTGGCCTTTCCTATTTGGCAAGAGTTAGAATTTTTTTTTTCTTTTTCTCTGGAGGTTGAACCCAGAGGTGCTTAACCACTGAGCCATAACCACAGCCCTTTTTAAACTTAGAGACAGGGTCTTGCTGCATTACTTAGGGCCTCACTACGTTGCTGAGGCTAGCTCTGAACCTGTGATCCTCCTGCATCAGCCTCCGGGCTAATGGGATTACAGGTGTGCCCCACCGTGTCCAGCTGTAAGAGTTGGTATTTTTGTTCTTAAACGTGAGTTTTCTCTCCCAAAGTCTTCAGTGAGTGAAGGAGCACTCACTTCTTAATTGACTCTATTTGAATATCATATTGCAAAACATGCCTGTTTTGTTTAAGCTGCTGGTAGCGTCAGGAGTATGTGTGTGAGAGGGTGTGTTGTCCAAGGGAGGGAGCCCTCCTTGTCACCATCACGTGCAGTTTTAAGATTAATACATAATATAATTCCTGTAAGCATATAAGAAACAGATTGAAGTATTGTTCAAATTTGTAACATATTCTTTTTATATATTTTTAAAAGATAGAGAAAAAGAATCAATTTTATTTATTTTTTCATCTGGCCTTTGTTTCTCTGACATTTCATTGTGTATGTGATGCTGGGGTTCAAACCCGGGGTCCTCTCGCATGCCAGCAAGCACTCCAACTGCTAAGCCACCACTCCAGCCCTGTAACATATTCTTGAATAGTCATTTATACTTAAATACTGAAAGAACACATTAAGAATAAAGGTGACTATAATTTCAGAATAGATTTCTTAAAGCTAGAGTTCCATAGGTCTTGAAAATATTTTTTGTTTTAAAACATTTCAGTTCTCAAGTTCTTTTGTTCTTCCCAGTGTTTCATTTTACTAATATGAACTTTGAACCACACACTGGAATCATGGGAAGAATTAATTTTCTTTAACATACTAATTGAACAGTATATAAAAACAAACACAGATCTTAAAAGTGAAGTCTTCTGAGAAGCTTCTTCATGTTATTGCGTGGAAATAATGTCATCTGAAGAAAATAATAGCAAATATACTGAAATATTAATAGTATGTCTTTGGGTATGAGAGCATACTAATTTTTTTCTGCCTCATATGCTATTTCATTTTTCTATGGATAACTGATATACTTCTTATAAAAATTTATTAAAAAGGAAGGTGTCGTGATGATAAATGTCATATACACATAAGCAATAACCTCTAATAAGAGGTTTTCACATACTGTGTTATGGTTTGAATCTGGAATGTCTCTCAGAAGCTCATGTGTTGAGGGCTTGGTCCCCAATTCAGTAATGTCTACAGATGGGGCTTTTTGGATCATGAGGACTCTGACCTTATCAGTGGACTAATCCATTAACAGCTGAGTGGACTAGTGGGAGTTGGTGGAAACTACAGGCAGGTGGAGCATGGTTGGAGGAAGTCAGTCAGGGGGGCCTGCCTTTGGGGACTACATATTATCCCTGGCTGCCAAGAGCTGAGCAGTTTTCTTGTGCTGTGATGTTCTGCCTTACCTCAGGTTCAGAGCAGTGAACAGGGCCAAGCATGGTCTGCGTCCTCTGAAACCATGAGCCAAAATGAATCTTTCCTCCTTTGAGTTGTTTGTGTGGATTATTTTGGACACAGCAGTGAAAGACTAGCGTACATGTCCTGGTGGGGCTCAGATCCTGGGAAGCTGATTCTGGGTCCTGGCAGGCAAAAGCAACGTGAGGCACAATTGGGATAGTAGACATGCTTTGTTCAAAGGTGGCGATAGCCCTGTTAGTGTTTTCCGTAGGCCTTTTTTATGTGCAAGAAAACAAAGAAGGCCTGATGCAATCAGAGTATATAAGTGAGCGCTGTTCACAGGCAGATATGTATGACCTTGAGTACATAATCATAGTGGGCCGGAAGTCTCATGCAGGGAGGCTAACTGCAGCTATCTTGGGCCTGACCCACAAAATGCTAGTATCATTCCCCAGCCCCCACACAGCTAGATTGAATCTTTAAAAACTGAAGTCAGAATTATTACTCCTCCTCCCCTTAGCAGCCTCCAGTGACGTTCTGTTTTGCTTATAATGTAATCCAGGTGTTCACAGCCTCCAAGGCTGTGATGCTTGTGACTTCATCTCATCTGTTTTTCATTCTGTCTCAGCCACACAGGCCACCTTGCTTTACATCTGCCAGGCCATGCATGGTTCCACCTGAAGACCCTCGTGCTTCCTGGGTTTTTGTTTGTTTTATTTTGTTTTTTAACCTGTAATGTTTTCCTCCAGATGTCCACATGGCAAATGTTCCTACTTTGTCTGCACTACTGTTTAGTCACCTCTCAGAGAGGCATTCCTGACTACACCTCTTTAAATACTGCTCTTTCACTTTCTCCTTACAATTAATTTTCTTGCTTTATTTTTCTTCTTTGCACTTGTTACTATTTGACATACAGTTATTTGCGTTTCTCCCCTGAATAGTATGTTTCTAGAACCTAAAATAAGGCCTACCACATGTTCTGAATAGGTATTTGTTGAATGGGTGAATTGATTATATAGCTTGCAAGTTCCCCTTCTAGTGGAAGAAGAATTGTAATGTTTTGTGTTTTAGGTAATACAGTTAATTTTAAATACAGATACTCATGGTCTTAAGAAATCCATATATTAATTTAGTCATTGGTTGTTTAGTGTTCCAGATATTGTATATGACATTGGGGATATAAAGATCTATAAATACTCCTGGTCAAATACATTTGGCCTTCAATAGTAGTTCCCATCTTTAATATTCATGATTCTCATTTGCATACCACAGGTTTTAGGAAGTCCTACCATAACAATATGCTATTTTGTTTAACCCAATATTTTTCAAGCTATTTTCATAAACTTTTTAAAATGAAATATCTGTTTAAATCCTTTTCAACTTACAGAATTGTTAACCTTTGGTAACAGAATTCCTTTGGTGGTAGTATGACAGGTCAGGCTGAGTTCAAACGGTAGGAAATAACTTTTGAAGAAAGTGGTGTTCCCAGTAGATATGAGGGATGTCCTTGCTTTTTGTTTCTCATATGAAAAAGTTTCATTTATCAGAAAATAAAAAACTCATGTACCAGCTACAAATAGTAAAGTCATTTAATCTTTCCTCATTGAATGGTTTATTCATCCTGTCTCTCCCTCTGTCTCTCTCTCTACTTCTTATTAAACACCAATCTCTTTCTTTCTCAACCTGCCCAGGTAGGACCCAAGAGATTGTAGTAGGGAGTTATCATTGATATATCCAAGTTTTTTGTCTTTCAGCTTGTTCCTTACCAACGTAGAAACTGTCTTGGATTGTCAGCAGGAAGTGTTCATTGTAATGGCAACTGTTTGTTATGCATGCCCACTATGGGTCTGACATGTATAGCCTTATGTCTGTAATTCTACCTCTAGTAGAGAGAGAGAGACTATTAGCATCATTTTATGGATAAAGAAAGACTCAGGAGTTAATTATCTCTTTCAGAGTTATACAATTAGTACAGAGGATCAAAATTAAAATAAAAACTACAAGTTTTGCCCTTTCCGTTATATATTTTTATTAGAATATTTAATGATATATAAGCTTTATTTGTAGTTCTCTCATCATATTTGCTTTAACTATAACTAGTCAGATTTTATATTTGGAGCATTGTGATGCAAATAAGACAATCCTTTCCCTATATTTTTATGTAGGTGGAAATTTGATAATAGTACCTATCAAGAGGAATATGAAGGAAAAAGATCACAATAAAGGTAGGGGATAGATATACCTGTATTCTCATAGAGCTTATTTACTGGCTATGTGTATTTATAGCTACTTCAAGCCATCTTGTTTCATGGGCCAAGAAAAGAAATTTGAGGAGAAAACATAAACTTGCTAATTTTATCTTATATAATGGCATTTTAAAAAATAAAGTGCCTGTAAGTCACTATCATTTCATAAAAGTATATCTTAATATTAAAACAGTGAAGGGACATAATCTCAATGAAAACTTTTGCACTTTTAAATTTAGTTAGTGTCATTTATGAAAAATTCTCCTTTAGTTATGTTTCTTGTTTCACTGTGGCCTGGTTCATTGGCTTGGAAATGTGAACCATTGCCTTAGCAGTGACACTAACCACTTGTGTCTGTATCTACACATTCCCCGTAACAAGTGACACTACTTGACTCCATGCACTGTTTGGGACTTAAAACCTTAGCTTGAAACCTGGAAGTTTTAGGTATTCCTGGTTTGTACACCAGTATTTAGAGCACAGACTAATAAGTTGATCAGGTAGCTAACGATATATGGTAACTCTAAAAACAATGAGGGTTGATCATTAATATTTTAAATTCTTCTGAGCTCCACTGAAAGCACCCAGGATATGGTAATAATTATCTTTATTATTCATACACATAAAGAACTAAGTAATTTATTGTGGTTTATCTGTATTATTTCTTTTATCTGTCACAATAACTCTGTGAAGGAGGTATATATTTCCCCTCAACTTATAAATGGAGGAATTGACTGAGTTCCTCAATTTCGCTCTTTTCATAAATCTTCCTAAAGCCTATACAATTTAATAAGAGTAAATAAAATCAATCGTAGCAAAACTGGAACATAGAGAATTTTTGAAACCTCCGTTTATATATAAGTAAGGAAATAGACATCTGAGAATTGCTAAGTGAACTCTAGTGACTGTACCAGAGCTAAATCAGGAAGGGGCTGTGCAAAAAAGAGCAGACTGTGTAGTGTGTGTTCTCTGTTCATTCTCAGGAGAGAACCCCATCCTGAGGGGCAAACTCTGAAAACAGGTTTGAAATCTCGTAGGTCAGAGTATAGCAACACAATGTCAAAGGAAAGGGACTTGGAATGTATTTAGGACTAGAGATGGCAGCTTTGAGAAAGTGCCTTTTGTAGGGGAGAAGGTAGCACCTTGGAAACTGAAAGTACCCTGTGAAGACTTAATGGTAAAGGGAAGGAAGAAATGGCTAGAAATAAGTACCCAACTGAAACAACAAATTTGTTTTCAAATCAAACAAGATAGTATCAAAGAAGTTGAGAATAATCAGAGGCTCTAAACAACAAACCGTAGTTCACTAAAGCAACAGAAGGTACTCTTAGAAAATAAGCAATTAATCAAGTTATCTAAATATGCCTTTCCCATATAGGATTGCTTGCTATCTCTGATGCATGAAAATTCAACATATGTCAGCATGAACAATAATTAAAATAGTATCCATACAAATTCATGATTAAAAAATTTAAAAAATCAGAAAATGAGAAAACTTTTCAGTAGATGAAAATGCATCAAAACAAAAAAGTCAACAGAAATGAAAATTATGAACACCCAAGCATAAAATACAGGTATCAACAGCTGCCGAATTAAAGAGTCTATAAGTCAGTGCTCGCTTCGGCAGCACATATACTAAACTTGGAACGATACAGAGAAGATTAGCATGGCCCCTGCGCAAGGATGACACGCAAATTCGTGAAGCGTTCCATATTTTTTGGTCTAGTAACATGAGTTAAATCCAGATAAGATGTAATGCTTTATAATCTAATATCTTTTTTTAGAGTTATAAAGGGAAAGGGAAGGGAGGGATAAGGGAGGGTAATTGGGGGGGGCACTCCTGGAGATAATTGCAATATCCAGAATATTTACACATTTTATACACATTTTATATTATTTTGTTAAAATCGTGTAAG
>PVKS010030190.1:13384-24733 GCA_004027875.1 Aplodontia rufa | reverse complement strand
CCCCACACCTTTGCTCTTATGATCAGTCGTACCCCGACTCTCTAGTCCCCATACCTTTGCTCTTGTGATCAGGCATACCCCAACTTTCTAGCCCCCACACCTTTGCTCTTGTGATCAGACGTACCCCGACTCTCCAGCCCACACACCTTTGCTGTTGTGATCAGGCGCACCCCGACTCTCTAGTTAGAGTAAGTTTCTTGCACGCTGGGATGCTGCCTTGGATTGCTCTTTCCACCTTGCTGTTCTTATAGTGCTAGGTACAAAGTAGATGATGGATAAGTCTTTTTGGTACTTACTTTGAAAAGGGAGGGCCACAGGTCACACTTAGATACAGGGACCATAGTCTTTGAAAACGTGCATACACTGGACTTCTTTGGATCTTCTTTGCAATGGACCCATTTTTTTATTTTTATTTTTTTAATTTTTATTTATTTATTTTTTAAGAGAGAAGGACAGTGAGAGAGACAGAGAGAAACAACTTTATTTAGTTTTTCACATGGCCTTAGTTGCTCCAACACTTAGTTGTGTATGTGGTGCTGGGGTTTGAACCTGGGTCCTCGTGCTTGCCAGGCAAGCACCAAAACCGCTGAGCCACCGCTCCAGCCCTGGACCCATTTTTTTTAAAGGTTATTAGAAAGTAATGATTAAATGCATGGGCTCTGGCATCAGATGGGCTGAGCGTAAGTCCCAGCTTTTCTACATTCTCTGTGTGACTCTCTGGGCCTCAGTTTCCCCATGTGTAAATGAGGATGATAGCTCCTGTGGGTGTCAACTTAACACTTGAGATCTTGGAACAGTGGCTCTGTGAACCTCTTAGTTCACTTTGCTTACCGGGTGCCCTCGAATTGCTAGACTGTAGGATTTAAAGCAGTGTCAATAGACGTTTAAAAAATTTGTTTATTGTCTCATAGACTTTTTGGGCCAACTTGTCCTCAGGACAGCAATCATTATCAGAAACATTTTCTTGAGGTTCCAGGCCAGCCTCAACAACTTAGCAGGACCCTGTCTCAACAAACAAACAAACAAACAAAAAAATAAAAAGAACTGGGGATGAAAGAAATGTTGTCTTCAGGTCTAAAAGATAGTGCTTGGTGTGATGAAGCAATTTGCTTATATTTTGGCAACCGTGAAGATGCGCCAGCCCTGAATGGGCGTGGATTGACTGTGCAGGTGGGTGCAGGAGACGGAGTGCAGCAGGCTGATCCTGGGACTTCCGTGAGGAGCTTCAGCCTGGAGTTGCCCGGTTGTCCAGCCAGCCCACGGCCGCTTTGGTTTAGTAAACCAGGACTTTTTCCCAGCTGTTACCTTATCCAAACAGCTGAACGTTTATGATTAGCTGCACTGGTGTATGAAATTTGAAAGACAAATTTCAACCCAGCAATGATTACTTTTTGTGTGACATATAATGTGGTGAACGTAAGCCATCCTGTGCGTTCAAGAGCAGCATGCGTTCAAGGGTATCCATGGAAATCACTGGGAGATTTTACTTTCTGGGTGTGTAATTTGGCACATGTGCATATTGGGGTGGAGTACATCGTCCTGTCCGTTACTAATCTGAGTGCTTCGAAAACGGAGGAAACAGATTCCTTGTTGAATGAATATAGGATAGATTTGTGGTTACATTGAAATAAAAATGGGTGGAAGTTGGGGCTGTGGTTCTGGGATCCTGGGTATAACTTCCCAGGTGGGGAACCATCCCAGTGTGTAAGCTGAGGAGATTGGACTAGATCTGATCTCAGGGTTCTTCCAGCTCTTGTAGGATGAAATGGGTGTTTGGAAAATGTTGGGATTAAGTGCACTGCTTAGTTGTGCTAAAGTGGGTTCACTGTGTCCCCCATGTTTTGTTTTTTTGCAGTTAATAACATTTCATCTGAGAAATTTTTTTTTCATTTATTTTGTCATCTAGCCTTTGTTTCTATAACATTTAGTTGTGTATATGGTGCTGGGGTTTGAACCCAAGTCCTAGAGCTTGCCAGGCAGGTGCTCTAACCACTGAGAAACCGCTCCAGCCCTCAGAAATCATTTTAAGAAATTTAAAATCTCAGTAATCTAAAAGTCTTTTAGTAATTAGAGGGTTTTTTTAGGTGGTTGGTTAAAGTTATTGTTAAGTATCCTTAGGTTTGTTTTAAGTTTCGTTTGGATATTTTTAGGTATGATAAAAAGTGTATTTGAGGACTATTAGACAAATACAGACAAATTCCTAAGATTGAGAGATAGTTATGGCTTTGTAATTTCAACAGATTCTCAACTGTTGAATAAATAATGCTTTTGTTAAATTCTGTGGGGCACTCATCCAACAAATAGGGCGTGAGAGAGCAGGATGTGCTTCCTTGTGTGTTCTGTATCCGTTGGTCCTAAAGAGAGTCAGAAGGTAAATTTAACCAGGGAAATCCATAATCATGGTGCTTTACTCAGTAATCCACTAATAAATCATTTTATAGCCACAGACGCTCTTCAGTAATTATATTTTTAATCTTTTGTCCCTCTAGTCAAATTATGAAGTTTGTGCGCAGATTTGTTCAAATTCCCTCTTGTTGGTTAGAACTGAATCAGCTTGTTCTCAGCTCTTTATTTTACTCATAAGCGATGAAGCAGAGATTCATAATTTTGTATTTATGAAGATCAACTGAAAAGATCAGATACTGTGCACTCTGAGATTATGCCAGATGTGATTTGCATTTGACCAGGATTAGCACGGAAGTAGGGTGAAGTTAAACAGTTCTGCATACGCTGCAGGCTGCAGACTCCATCCTAGGAGAACTATTTGGGTCACTAGTTTTTGTTTTCAGCAGACTTGAATTGTGAATGCCCAGTAAATTGGTTGTAATGAATAGTTGTCTTCGTGTAAGTCTTTGTTCAAGAAGAAGGGAGCTGGCTGAAATAAGTTTGTGACTGCGTTTTGTTGGAAATATATCACGTTAGTTAATCAGTGAGTTTTATGAATGTAAAAGCCATTGTAATTATTGCTTTCAAAGCCCGCCAGTAGTGTTTGCCATCTCCTAACTGTGATTCATTTTGGCCTGTTGGCATTCTTTAGGCACAAAAGCTGCGGTTGGCACTCGCTGTTTTTAACCTTATGTGCAATAATTCTATGGCTCTCTGTGAGGTACAGCTTTATAAACTGGGTCAGTGAGCATCCTGAAATTAAATGTAAAATGCTGTATGTGTTGCATGTGTGTTTCCCAAGGGTGAGAGCTCATGCATGCATTTGCACAAAATTTCAAAGGTGTCCATACCTGCAGAAAGCTAAGAACACTGGTGTCGGGTGAATTTCATGGTTCTGTTTAGAAACATTCCCCCCAACACCCTGATTTATCCTGATGCCTTCCCGTTTCTTCCCTTAGACCTACACTAACAACAGAATGCATTTAGATACCCCACATCCAGTCAAGGTCTGCAGGCTCACTGTTTATATTAAAGTGCAAAATATATCAGCAGCTACCTGTTTTGCTGTGGGTGGTTTTCTATTCATGGCAGGAGGATCTTTGTGGTTACTGTAAGAAATATTAAGCAGAGCCTTCCTCAAAGCCCTCAGTCTCATGTTTTGCCTACCAGTAATTAACTTATCATTGAACTATGGTACACCCTGGTTGTTTTCCTAAAAGATTCATACTTACAGCACTCTAGGGCATGATAAATTTTTCTATGCACGGTATTTTTTGTTGACCCAGAGGAGACTAATGCAAGCTAGTAAGGAGCTGTGATGTGTGGCTGCGAGTCTCAGCATCTCCTTTGAGCTGGTGTACATATCTCTCTTATCTGGTCTCACTTTTCCTTAGGTCATGTGTGTGTTGCTCACATGACTTGGGTATGTAATCATTTTGAATATAGCATTGCAAAGAATGCAAAAACCCATTTATCATTAGTTGAAAAATGCCTGAGTGTGGATTTTGCTTTCAAAGAGCTTATGTTCATCAGATGTTAGGCAGCTCTTCTGTACCATAAAAGAAGCAGAGAGCCAAGTGTGTAGTACATATCTGTAATATCAGCAGCTGAGTCAGGAGGATTGTAAGTTCAAGGCCAGCCTCAACAACTTAGGCCCTAGGCAACTTGGTGGGATCCTGTTTCAAAACTTTAAAAAAGGGCAAGGACTTGGGATGTAGGATGTAGCTCAGTAATAAAGTGCTCCTAAGTTCAGTCCTCAGGACATGTCCTTTCAGCATGTATACAGCATAACTTACTCCGTTTAGAAAATCTACAGTATGGCCTTGGGTTTGATCCCCAGTACTGCAGAATAAAGAAACTGCTATGTTTAGAAGGCGAATTGATTTCTGTGTTTCTTTTCTAAAGTTGGGAGGTATTTGACTATGTATTTCCTGTTCCACAGAGAAGACAATATTCTCTTTAATCAGAAATTTGTGAATGTGCGGTGTCCCTCTACCACAGACAGGCTCACCACTTTTGGTAAAGCCACTTGACTATTGATGATAGTGAATTCTAATCCAGCACAATTTAATGATAAACCTTTTCCAGTTCAGCATGTTATGATGCTTGGCCACCATTCCAGCACCTACTCCTCTGAGGCCAGTTGGAAGGGAGAATCGCACCAGGAGAGAAGCAAAGGAGGATTTTCAGTACCAGTCAGTGTTTCTCATGCTGAGTTTTTAGTCTCTCTTTAGGCAACATAGTTTATTTATTTATTTATTTTAAAGGGAGAGAGACAGTGACAGAGGGAGAGAAAAGGAGAATCAACTTTATTTAGTTTTTCACGTGGCTTTCATTGCTCCAACACTTTGTTGTGTACGTGGTGCTGGGGTTCGAACTCGTGTCCTGGTGCATGCCAGGCAAGGTCTGTAACTGCCGAGCTACCGCTCCAGCCCCACAATTTTTTTTGGGGGGGGGATTAATTGAGAAATTTATTTGTTGAACAATCATACAAATTTTAACAAAATAATATATAATGTATATAGATTCTGAAAATTGGATTTACCCCCAAGAGTGCCCCCCCCCAATTACCTACCCTTATCCCTCCCTTCCCCTTCCCACAACATCTCTAAAAAAAGTATTAGGTTGTGTAACATTACATGATATCTGGATTTAACACCTGATATTAGACCACCTCTCTTAATGGCCAGGGTCTAGATCCAGCCTCCACAAATGAGTGGAGACATTCGACCCTTGGTTTTCTGGGTTATGCTGATTTCACTCAGCATAATTTCTTCCATAGCCATCCATTTACCTTCAAAGGCTGCAGTATCATTGTTTCTAATTGCTGTGTAAAATTCCATGGTATATATGTACCACAGCTTTTGGATCCATTCATCCAGTGAGGGACATCTGGGTTGTTTCCATGATTTAGCTATTGTAAATTGAGCTGCTATGAACATAGATATTGCCGTGTCACTATAATGCACGGATTCTAAATCCCCTGGAAAGATACCTAGGAGTAGAATAGCAGGATCATATGGTGGGTCTCATCCCTAATTTTTTGAGGATTCTCCACATTGCTTTCCAAAGACAGCCCCACAATTTTAAATTTTGAAAAAAAATGTCAGATTGTCAGAAGAGCAAATGTGCATCTTGGTGCATTTGCTGTATCATTATCTCCTCTTTGTAGGCATATTAATACATAAAATAATATATAAATAATAAATGCATAATATATAAATTATGTATAAAATAAATCATGCATATGTTGATTTATTATTTGATCTTTTTGAGAGTGGGTTGAATACATACATCATAGCTCTTAATAATTAAGGGTACTTTTTAAAGAATATTACTAAATACAGAAAATTTAATAGGCAATGGAATTTTGGAATTTTATAGTTAAGAAGGAATCTGGAAATAAAACAGAGTAACTAACGTTAGTTATTACCTACCAAATTTTGTTCAAAGAAATTGGTCTCACTAAAATGGACCTATTTAAATTTATTTTTAAAATTTTGGAACATTGCATGTCTAACAAAGGAGCGTATAGCTTGCATGTTTTCTAAGCAGTTAAGAATGTCAGTACCCTCTGTTGCTAACCAGCTCAGACCTTTTGCCTCTTGTGTGACTTTTCTCATTACCATTCCTTTCCATTGTCCCTGGGAAAGGAAAGAATGGTCCTGGATTTTGCATATTTCCATCCCATAATTTTCTTTGTAATTTAACTGTTTGATTTCATGTTTCTATGGTTTTGATTTTTTATTTTTTTGTAAATGCCATTAATATTCCTTGCACTTCCTCCACATATCTGCTCAGCTATTTTTGCAGTTGCTTTATTGACTTATAAATTTACATACAATAAAATCTGCCCATTTTAAGGGAGCAGTTTGATGTCCTTTGGTGCGGTGTATGGAGTTGTGCAAAAGCCTCCCACCTCCCTTATCTTGGAGATTCCTGTCCATGTGGTTGCTCCTAGCGCGTAATCAGTTGCTGATGTGTCGTATTCCATCGTGGGAATAGATGGAAGTTTGTCCTTTTCTTGTTGGTGGACATTCAGTTAGTTTTCAGTCTGGGGCTTTTATGAATGATGCTGCTGTGTGTGTTGGGGTTGCTTGGTCATGGGGAGGTATGTCTGTTTAACTGTACGACATCTATGTAAAAATATAAATATCACTATATATACTATAGCTATATATATTAAAAATGTTCTTCATAGGTATAAGAATTATGTCACTGTATTTGAGTTTTTTAGGAACAACATAGGACCCAGAAGAAAGGCAAGGGATCAGGGGATGGGAGGAGAGAGGTAGAAGGATGTGGGGGGACAGGTATTGAACAAATTGTATTGCTGAATTGTGTGCATCTAGGAATATGTGACAACTAATCCCAACATTATGTAAAACTATAATGCACTAATAAAAAATTTTTTAAAAAATGTAGGTGGTTATAGCACCACTATTAGGAGAGATAATGATACTATTTACAGTGATCTGACTTCACTGTGTTTGCTGACTTGGAGCACATAAAACATTGTGTTTTTGTGTTTTTAGTTTGCATGTCTCTCCTAAGACTGGTAAAGTTTTATTATCTTTTTATTTATTTATTGAACATTCATTTGTTTCTTTTGTAAAATGCCTTCCGTTAGCCTGTTTTGCTCATTTTTTGCCTTTTTCTGTTCGATTCTTAGGAGTTATTTACATATTGTTCATATTAATCTTTTGTATATATAGATATCTTTCCTTAGTTTGTGGTTTCTTCTTTCACTTGGTTAAAAAAAAAGTTTGTTTTTATTATCAGAAGTTCTGGTTTTACAAATATGAAAATGTATCTTTTAAGGTCAGTGGCTTATGTGTTGTATTTTGATTAGTTATTTATGGAGGCAGGTTGTAACTCACTTGCTTAGCATGCCTGAGGCAGTGGTTTCAATCCCCAGCATAAAAATGAGCTTATATATCCTTCTAAGTTTTGTAGTTGACGTTTCACATTTAAGTCCTTGAAATTGTTTTAACAATGACTGTGGGGTAGGGGGCCATTTCTCCATCCAGGTCACTAGCACTGCTTAGTGGGTAGTCCAGCCCTTCTCACTGACCTGCCTTACCGGTTCTGCTGTACCAGGTTTCCAGATAACCCAGGATCCTTTTTCCAACTGTGTTCTAGTTCAGTGTTCTCTTAGTCTATCCCTAAGGCAGAACCACATCATCTGCCTCACTCATGACTGTAGGGCCAATTCCCCATGGTGTTCTGCCAGAGGGTCATAGGATTGGCTTGGCCATTCTTGTAGATTATCATTTGCAAATAACATGGTAGATGGCTGGCTCAGTGGTGGAACACTTGCCTAGCATGCAGGAGGCCCTGAGTTACATCTCCAGCACTGCCAAAAAAAAAAAAAAAAAAAAAAGAGTTGGGATTGCATTGGGTGGATGTTTCAATATGGAAAGAACTGACATCTTCACAGTATTGGATTTTTCTGATCCAAGAATATGGAATATCTCTTGGTTTATTTTGGTCTTTAACAATTTTACATGAAAAAGGTCTTCGTAAGGTTCTTACATATCTTTGGTTGGATTTGTATCTCAATATGATTTCTCTTTCTTTGTTTCCTCTGCTTTTTGCTATCATAAGTGGTTTCTTTAAAATTTTTATTGCGGAACAGTATGATACATGCATTTTTCTTTGTGTGTTAATGACCAGCTGGCTGGATTTTCAAACTAAACACCAGCTCCCAGATTGAGAAGATGAGAGGTTCCCTAGCAGTCTCCCGCCCCCAGCTCCCGAGGCCTCCTGGACTGCTGAAGTCTTGGTCTAGTTTGGCCTGTTTGGTGATCTGCGTAAGTGGAGTCATAGAGTGTTCTGTCCTCGGTGTGTGGCTTCTTTTGCTCAGGGTTATTTTGTGATCGTTTATTTGTAGACAGTTCATTCTCATTGCTGTGTGGTTTCAATCCTGTGAATACACTGCAGGTGGTCTTTTTAAGTGCATTTTCCAAGTCTTTTTTAATCGTAGCTTAGAAATACAACTGGGTTTTACAGTATATACCGATCTTGTAGGCAATAGCTTCCCCAAACCCTCACTCATTCTTCTATCTCTTGGCAGATTGTTTAGGTTTTCTTTATATGTACTGACTTCGTTTACTAATGATTTTTATCCTGGTGTTTACATTTTTCATTTCTTTTTGAACAAGAAAAGAAACAAATGTAAAACTAGTCAAATGCAAAAATTGTGGTGGTATATATTTTATAAATAAGTTAGATGGTTTTCTTTAGACTTTAGAAGTGAAGCTGAGGGCTGGAGCAGTGGCTCGGCACGGTTATGGCGCTTGCCGGACATGTGCAAGTACACGAGTTCAAACCCCAGCACCATGTACTTACAGCTAAGTGTCAGAGCAATGAAAGCCATGTGAAAAACTAAATAAAATTGATTCTCTCTCTCTCCTCTCTCAGTCCTTCTCTCTTAAAAAAGAAAAAAGTGAAGCTGACCTAGAATAGGAATTTATTTTAGTGCCATTGCAGTTCTACTGCCTTCCAGTTACTGTGACTTCAACAGGGGACCAAGTTGGGGAGGGGTGAGGCAAGGGGCGGCAACTGCTTTGGTCCTTGGCTTCCTGTGCATGTGTGTACAGATGCATCTTTTTCTTGGGGTCTTGACAAGTTGTCAGAATTAGGTTATCTCTTCTTGGTTTATCAAGATGTCCAGGAGATGATGGGGGATGGAGACCTGTGTTCCAGCTGGTATGCTGGTGACTTAATTGAATGAGAATGGGGGCATGCTGAACCCAGAAGGGCACAGTAGGTCCTGCTGTCCTGGTTTGCATGTCCAGGACCGTAGCATGTGTGAGTCAGTGAAACTCCTGGAAAACAGGGTGAGGTTTGAAAAGCAAGCTAGAGTCACAAAAAGCACTGAATCATAAATTACAGTGTGACTTCTCAGAGGATGATGGATGTAAAGGCAGTAAAGCTCAGGAGTCAAGTCTCAACAGGGATTTTTTTTTTTTTTTTAGAGCTGGGGTTGGACCTAGGTCCTTGTGCATACTGGGCAAGCAAATGCTTCACCTGTGAGCCACACCACTAGGCCTCAGGAGATTTTATACCTACAAATTAAAGCCAGATTGATCATCTTGTATAATAACTGTTAAAGTCTGAGATGCCCAGTAATGAGAAAAGTCTAATAAACATGTGATTGTTAGAAAACCACATGTCTCTGGCTCATGGTTCTTTCCCCAGGTGCATGATTCTTGTGTCAGGTGCGTGCAAGAAAGATACAAGCATTGCCTCAATGCTGTTGAAGTTGTCTTAACTGATCCCCATTAACCAACTGACTGCGTTAACTAGAGCTCTCTGCTCTTTCTGTAACACATGTCACCTGATGCCCAAGGTGGTTCCAGTGTCCTTGGACATCCCATCCCAGTTGAAAGCCCATATACTTCCACCCCTGCCAGTTCAATTGTAAGCTGCCAGGAATCAGCAGTAGTGGGCATGATGGTGCACAACTGTGATACCAGCTAGCAGGAGGATTGCAAATTGGAAGCCAGCCTCAGCAACTTAGCAAGACCCTGTTGCCAAATAAAGAAAACAAAAAGTGCTGGGGATGTAGCTCAGTGGTAGTCGCCCTGGGTTCAATCCCCAGCACTAACTAACTCACTAACTAAATAATAAATAAATAAATAAACCAAAATAAAGTAAAAAAGGCCTGGGCAGGAATGTCAGTGGTAGAGTGCTAGCCTAGCTAGCGTGGTACAAGTACCGGGGTTCAACCCCAGCACTGCAGAAACTAACAAACACAAACCAAAGCACTGTGCTATTTGTCCATAAGTTATGGAATTTAATTAAATATCATAAATTGATGAAATATGAATACAGTAAAAGGTGCTTTCTGTGGAAGACAGAATCGGGACATGAGTTCCAAAAATTAGATTCCCACAGCACCCTTAGCAGCAGCATCCGCTTGGAACTTGTCTAAAATGCGAATCCTTGGGCTCTATCTGGACATACTGAATCAGAACTGGGGGTCAGGCCCAGAGATCTGTGTTCTGCAGAACCCTCCCGCTGGTTCTGAAGCAGACAAACATTTGAGAATTACTGATTAAGTGCAGGACGGAAGAACTTCTGAAAACCTTAGGAGGCTTCTGCACTCAGCCTGCTTTTCAACCATTCTTCAGTTCCTGATCCCTGGAAGAAACACGCACTGAGTATTCTTCATGCATCACGATGTAGTTACATAGAAAAAGCAACTGGAACTCCATTTAGCAGAGCTCGCCCAAAGAAATGGGCTTCATCTCATACGAGAAGATTGGTGGAGGAATGAACTTTTCTGTGATTCGGATTCACATAGACATGTTTGAAAGTACAAGTATCAGTTTTTACTATCTTCTCTTTTACTGTTTCAACGTACTCTGTGGCTGCTAGTGCTGTTCATAGTAGAGGGAGATTTTGACTGAGAAATTTAATAACCAGGCAAATAGGCATCAGCATATGCCAAAGAACAGCCAGCCAGTGTCTGTGGGGAACACAGGATCTCATTTAATCCTTGCCATAGCTTTATGAGATGCACCCATCTATCAGATTGGATTGGAGATCACGTAGCTAATTTCATGGCAGCACCAAAGCTTAAGCCTACCTGGGCTGCAGAGTGTCCCAGGATGGCTGTAGAACACCTTCTGTCACTGAGGATGGACAGCAAGGTAATTTGGGGACCGTGCTGTGCTGCAGTGTTTCTGATAATGATGCTGACAGTGAATAGCAGGGATAGTGCATCCTTTCCCAAATCCTATGCGTGGGGAGTTTCCACTGTGTTTCCCTCTGAATTGAAACAGCCGCAACAGAACTCCACAACTGGAGGTCTTAAAGGAGAGCTATGCTTCCTCACAGTTGTGGAGGCTGCAGTCTGGCATCCTGGTGTGGGCAGAGTTGGTTTCTCCTGAGGCCTCCCTCCTTGGCATGTGGATGGCCTCTTCTCTCTGTATCCTCCCATGATCTTCCCTCTGG
>PVKS010030190.1:0-13284 GCA_004027875.1 Aplodontia rufa | reverse complement strand
TAACTGCTGTTGTATCCTGAAAGGAGATAGGGGCGAGAAGGACCAGTGTTGTGCTGGGTGTCTAACCTCTGACCCCTCCTTAGGTTGAATCTAGGTTTGTGAATGATATTTTCCTTCCCTGTGTAAAGCCTGCTAAACAGTAGCACTTTCACCATAACACACAATTTCCAGGCTCTGGTTTCTTGTTTTGTAGTGTGGTTTGTGGATCTGTGGATACCTTGGGAGCTTGCTGGAAACGCAGAATCCCAGGCCAGGAGTGCAGCATCCCAGGCCAGGGGCATAGCTCACTCAGCGGTAGAGCTTATGCTAAGTGCTCAGCATGCCACAGCCCTGGGTTCAAGCCTCAGCACTTACTTATATCAAAAAACAAAATAAAACCCTCAGAATTTTAGACCTGCCACCAGGTTTACTGAGTCAAAGCTCTGCTCCCGTCTTCTGTGTACGCATTCAAGTTTAAGAAGCATGACTCCGCATGGCAATGCTAGCAGTACTTTAATTGACCTTTTTTGCTAAAAGTACCCTGCAGTAGAATTTTGCTTTGCCTGCCTTCTATTCCAGTGCTCCATCCTATTGCTCCAGGCAGAAGACAGGGGACTTTCTGGCTCTGTCACTTACCAGCTGATAATCTTCTCTTCCCTCTTGTTTCCTCATTTGTAAGTGAAGATGCTTCCAGAAGCAAATGTAGATAGGTCTCTTAGGGCAGTGCTGGGCACGGTGAGAGTCATGTTAACAACTGCCCTTATTTCGTTAGTCATGACTCCTCCCATAGCCAAAGCAGGAGAGTGCCCGGCAGGCAGGTGAGCAGTGAGTAGCTCCCACCCTGAGTCCAGAGCACCCACCCGAACCTTTAAACCTCTTTCCAAAACAAACCCAAAGCGAAAACTTCTTCTGTACAGGCTTAGTGTGGAAACAGTATTTGTCCTTGCTTGTCTACCCTAAAGATGTGCCCGATGCCACGTGTGTTTCAGGAGGACTTCCTTGTTAAACAGACTGCTGTCCCCTCCCCTGGAAAGCTGGGCTGTGCTCCTGTGAGCTGCCTGCAGTCCAGGAGCCTGGGTTCCTGCACCACCCGTCCCTGACTAGTCGTGCTGACTTGGGCTCCTCACAGCTGTAAGTGAAGTTCAGCTCAAGACTCTTGGTGTTCCAGACCCTGCGAGGGCCTGCAGCCTCCAGCCCTGTTCTTCATTCCCTTTTCAATTGCTTGCACTCTCCACCCTTCCTGACTGCAAGTGCTGGAGGAATGGAGAACTGGATTAGAATGGCCTCCGGAGCTGTCACAAACAAAAACAAATCAAGGGTGGCCTATTTCCCTGTCTCACTGGGCGGGTTATTGGGTTTCATTTGCACCAACACATCTGTCCCTAAGCTGTGCCCCGGAATATCTCCCACCCCTCTTGCAGGAAGCATTGTTGATGGTCGTTTTAGTGTTGCTAACATGTAGCAGATGCGCGAGGAGAGGGTGGGAAAGCACCCCAGAGCACCTCAGAGCTTTTCCGGGATTCAGATTTGTTTCTCTATACTGTTTTACGGGGTTCCTGAGAGTCAATGGCGGTGCCAGTTTCTTGCATAGCAGTCTCGTGTGTGTTAGAGTTGAATGACCCAGATCCCATCATGGGATCGGTGTCATGCAAAGCTGTGAGATTTCATGAGATTGGTTGACCATCATGCGCTGGTTTTATGGAGTGAGTAAATAAAAGTTAACTGAGTTCATACCACCGATAGCAATAGCACTTTTTCTTGGTTGGGTATGTATGCAGCCTACAAAGGACAGACGTTCTTAAGGCTTTCAGTTTCAAATTGATTTGAGGAAAAACCTCTACATATGGCAGGAGAATGGAGGAAAGAGATGTTTTTTGATTTGGTTTTTAAAGTGCCAGGTTGAACGCATTGTAGCTCAGGAAACTGAGATAATAGTTCCTGACATTTCAGTGAGATTTGGTTGCCATATCTCTTTTTGCAGTACCAGGGGCACTGGACATTCCATTGCCCTTTTGTATTTTTTTTTTTTTACTTCGAGCTGCTTTCTCTAAGTTACTGAGGCTGCCCTTGAACTTGCGATCCTCCTTGCCCCAGCCTCCCAATCCTCCTGCCTCAGCCTCCCAAGTCACTAGGATTACAGGAGTGCACCACCACTCCTGGTTTAGTTACCATTTCTAGAAGGAAAAGTTATTTAAAAGTTATTGTCCCTCTATTGTTCTTGTGAAGTTTGTTTTACATCCAGTCATAGCATATTTTTCAAGGTGCCACATTTAATGAACTCAGTTCTTCATTAGGTGACGAGGAGATGGAGAAGCCCCATCTTCCAGGACCATTCATTCTTGCAAAGCCCTTCACGGTTGCTTCTCTTTGGAGCAGTGTCTCTAGCCTCTAACTCCTGGAGTACCTATGCCTTTCACATTGTATTGGTTGTGATACGGGATTTTTGAGATGAGGCCAGATTCTCTGCTCCTGCTGGCAAATGAAGTCTGGGGCGCTACAGATTCCAGCAGACAAAATAGCCCGCTTCTAATGTTTGCAGCAATTCCCAGCTAAAACTGGGAATTTGAACTGGCTGCAGATTTCTGAGGCCGAAATAATGTTAGCAGCTCTGCAGCTAAAAGCTGGGTGTTGCAGCTCTTGGTGTGGTGGAAATTCATCCCGGGAATTTGGCACCAATCTTCTGGGTTCTTGTCTCATGAATTTGAAGAATAAAATCCACAGACAACCATGAAAGAGGGAGTAAAAGGAGTAGGATTTATTTAAGGAAGGAGAGCAGAGACTCTGCAAAGTGGAGGGGTACCTGGAAGCAGGACACAGTCTAATGGAGGTCAGGCCAGGGGTTATGTTGATTTGGGGTTTGAGCATAATTGACATTCATGCAAAGCAGGCGTTGAGCAATGCATCTACATCACTGGTTGAACCCTATGCAAAGCAGGCATTGAAACTTAGTACCAAAGTCATTGGTTAAAATCTATGCAAAACAGTAGCAAGTTCCCATCTCTGTCCACCCCCATTTCTTAGTTTTCCCTGCCTCTGGGACAAAGGAGTTGTTCCCACAGGTGAGCCTCGTGGTCATTTGCATATGAAGGCCCTGAATATGCCCTGTCAATCACTCTCTAGCAGCTAGCTCTTAGATGGGGCCCTTTGTCCTGACTACCTAGCCATTTTGCTCTCTCTCCTAAAACTGTCTCAGTTGCACTGTATGTGATTTTGCTATTTCTGCATGCTGGTTTCATTAGCCTGCCTGCCTTCCCTCTTTATTCACCCTGGGGCAGCTCTGTGCCACCTTTATTGAGCACTTACTCTGTCAGGCCCTGTGCTATCTACTTAGATGGGAATCTCTTTTAAAGCAGAATGGGTTCTTTTACACGCAGATCTTCCACAACCAGTGTTCAAGTGAATAGGGGTGATCGAGGCACAGGTCCCTTTCTGGAACTCAGGGATTTCACGTGGCAAAGTCCTTGATGGGTCCCCCAAGCGCTCCGCTTTGAAGGGACGGTTGCTTCCCATAGCTACATGAAGAGACTTCTGTCGCTCTTCCCATAGCTACCCAGATTTGCTGTGTCTTCAGGACTGTGGGATAAGCCATTTCAAGCTGGGCTGGGACAGTTACAGGAAGAAACCTTTGTTAGGTCCAAGGACTGCAGCAGCTTGAGCTCCCCGCCGGGGTGAGTGCTGCCTCTGGAGTCCAGTGCTTCCTGAGCCTGTGCTGTCCCTGGAGCCCTGCTCCACGTTGGTTCTGGTGGCTGATCCGGAACCCAGACTCCCTTTTCCTTTCCCCTAACGCACTCTCTGGATGGTGCAGCCTGCTTTTCTTTCTTTCTTCACCCGAGGGAATGCAAACACATTTAAACGTCACGCATAAATCTCCCATTATGCATGTCAGAAAATGAAATTTTAAAACAGATATGTTTTAAAATCATGCTTGTGTTATTCGTTTATGTAACTTGTGAAAACAGGCATTTGGGTTTGTTGTGTTGCTGATTTTCAAGATGTTCATTCACTCCCTATGACCTGGGGTAATAACAGCCACTTTACAGGATTACGGTGACTCAGTGAATCAGTATGGACAAAGTTCTTGGCACCAGCCACGCACATGGTGCCTGCAGCTCCCTCGGACTCCTTTTTCTTACAGGATTGCTTGGGGCTGTGCACGCAAGGGTGCATGCATTTCAGATCTCTAAGCCAGGAGGGGTGGCGTGTCTGTGTGTGTGTGTCTGTGTGTGTGTGTGTGGCGGGGGGGACACACACAAATGAAGAGAAGCTTGGTCCTCTCCCTGGGCAAACTGTTCTAATCGTGTCAAATTAATACTGAATTTTACATAGTGATATGAAGTTGCAATTAATCATTCTTATTTGTTTGAGTTGGTCAGTGTGGGTTTTTAAAAATGTGTTCTCACTCAGAAAAAATTCTTCGCTTTCATTAAAAAACAACTTCCATGCACTCATCGTAAGATAAAAGGAGCTAAGACTTGAGAGTAGGAGAGATTGTGGTTTAAAGATCTCTTTAAAGCCAATTAAGCCATCAGATTTTATCTTAAGTCAGTAATCTGGTTGGAAATGAGTGATTTATCTTTGTAAAAGTTTCGTTCCTACTGATCAGTTGGCATTTCTATAAAGTGGATTTTGAATTTTGAAAGTTCCTAGCTTCGTACATACCTGTGTAAACCTAAGGTGCAGCATTAGCTTGTCAAGGGGACGCCCCTTCTCCCTCAGGGGAGGGAGCTGAATTTTGAGAGAAGTGAAATTTCCACTCCTTTTTATGGGGGTTGGCATTTAGTGGTTCGGTTCGTAGAGTTGCCAGGGCCACCTGTTAGAAGCTGTAGGGAAGCCCAGACTTTGCCTCTGAAGGGTCCATAATTGATCCTACAGAGACAAAATTACAATAGGTAAATGGGAGAAAAGTCATGCAAGTTTATCCGTGTGCGCAGGAGCCATATGAAATAGGAAACTCAAAGAAGAGTGAGATGGTTCAGGTTTAAATACCCCCTTCTCTGGGGATAGGGAAGTGGGAAGTAGCACTTTGGTGGGGGAGGCAGATAATTTTTAGGGGACTGAGCCCGGAGTATAGACAGTGGCTGGGACAGTTCCTCTGGCTCTGGAAGTGCTGTTTGATAGACTCTTCATCTCTGACAAGAGTCCTTGGACAAGGGGATCTCAGGAGGAAGATTCATAGGCGTTTCTGGTCCTCTTTGGTGCATCAGGTCCTAAGGTAGACAAGGGAAACTCAGAGGAAGCCCTTCCCTGCACGTGGGAGGAAGAGGACGAAAGCTGATGGAGAGATGGCGGTAGGGAGAGGTCGGAGGAGAGACCTCAGATCCGAGTCTGATCAGCTCAGCATGCCGAAGCACCACAGTTTGGAATATCGTTTTCTGAGCTTCAAATCCCTGGAGTACTGTTAGAAAAAGACACAGCCCTGACGCCAGCCCTCCTGGCCGGGTGAGAGGACGGAAGTGAGTAGAATGTGCCTCCTTTCTCTGAACTGTACCATCCAGCTGGTGGGGGCCAGGTGGAACTGCCGGGAGACCCCACACCTGCAGGACTGTGTGGTTGGCCTCCCTGCACCCTTCTCCCCGCGGAAGCCTGGGCACTGAATTTCCCATACTGGGCTCCCTGGGGGCTCAGCAGAAACGTCCAGGGCTGGACCCTCAGATTGAGTGTCCCCAGCAGCAACTGTCACCTGCCAAAGATAGCATTTCTTCAGAATCTGATGATGATGTTTACTCAGGACAGAACTGATTTTTTTTTTTTGAAAGAAAGGAAAAAATATTAAGTCCTAAGAAGATTTATTGCAGAAAATTTGTGAATTGCAAAGACATTACAAATAAGAAAAAAATATTTCCAATCCTACTCCATTGATAGAGAAAACCACCATCGACAGGTTGGCCTTTTAATCTTCCTCCTCCCCCAATCAGTGATGAAAATAACAAAGACAGCCCAAAATAAACTTTTAAAGTCTTTGGGGCCAGTGGATGCAGTTGCTGTAATAACTTTTGGAGTGAGGAGGAGCCAGGGATGTAGGAGAGATAGAACTTGCTTCAGGTGTGGCAGTGAATCCACATCCACAGTCTGCCTGATGGCAGGCTGAGGGATGCTTGTGAGACTGGTAAGATTTTTTTTTTTTTTTTAAAGAGAGAAGGACAGTGAGAGAGAGAGAGACAGAGAAAATCAACTTTTATTGGGTTTTTCACATGGCCTTCGTTGCTCAGACACTTAGTTGTGTACATGGGTGCTGGGGTTCGAACCTGTATACTTGCACATGCAGGGAAAGCGAGCCACTGCTCCAGTCCCTGGTAAGATTTTTAAATTTGGGCTGAGTGCGTGCCTGTAATCCCAGTGACTTGGGAGCTGAGGCAGAAGGATTGCAAGTTTGAGGCCAGCCTTAGCAAGTTAGCGAAGCCCTAAGCAACTTAGCAGGTACCAGTCTCAAAATCAAAACTAAAAAGGGGCTGGGGGTGTAGCTCTCAGGGGTGAAGCACTGCTGGGTTCAATCCCAGTGTCCTCACCCCATCACATATTTGGCTACTGCCAACAGAGATCAACTCACATTGGCTTGGACAGTGGCCAGATTACAACTGCAGTTAGTACTGGAGTATTTTTTTTTTATTGTGACAGTGCTGGCAGTTTGGGTTCAAAGGACAATGCTACCTGTTTGCATGTAGCCAGGGGTCACTCAAAGTTCCTAGAGGGTGATGGGGTAAATATGGTTTATGATCAAATGCATAACATATTGTTACTTATATATGCATTTATGATTGTAAAGCAACTCTTTTTTCTAATTTTTTTAGTGAAACAACTCTTAATTTAAAAAAAAAAAACAAAAACAAAAGAGGGCAGTGGTGGCAACCCCTCTCCCTGCATTAGCAGCCAGCACAGGTTTCTCTCTTGCCCAAGGAAGGGCGAATGATCGTTGCAAGCTGGACCCTTTGTCCTGACCTTACTAGGATCACTTCAGGCCAGTGGACGGTAGAGCAATAGAGCAAAATATAGCCTCCTTTGTCAGTATGAAGGAAATCTGCCCTGGATTTTATAAAATGCTTTAAAACACGACTCTTTCTACTTAAATGCTATCCTTAAAAAAAGATTAATAATTAACGCAAACCTTAAATAACATGATTTAGGTGAACCGAGTTTATGCGGGGCGGATCTGTGTTTCGTAGAAGGAAATGAAGCTGTAGAGGCTGTGTCCCAGTTGCATTGCTCTGTGGCAGGACAGGAGCAGTGGACAGGCTCTCCCGGCCCTCACTGGACTCCTGAGGTGCCAGGTTCGCAGAGGAGCTCGCTCGCAGGGCCCACAGCCCATCAGGAGCAAAGCTTTTCTAGGATTCCTGTGGAAGTCAGCAGGGCCCAAGGAGGCTCCTGATGTTGAGTCTGTGCTGGGCTTGTTCCAGCCACACCTGGAACTGCAGGCTGAAGTCACTGCTTTGGAGCAACTGCCGGGTATTTCCCGTGCCCGTGCCAGGAAGTAATATACTGCAAAATCCATGTTGCTGGTTTGCTTATTCTGATTTCTAGTCCTTTCTGGCTCCCATTTGTGAAATTATTTTCTTTATTCAAAAACTACTGGGGATTTTAGGTTGTGTGTATTTTACCTGGTCTAAACTTTTTATTTTTTTTCTGCTTACTTGAGTTACATTAGTGTTTGGGGTGGGGGGGTTAAATGAACATCAGTTATGTAATGTGCGTCTTTAATTGACAAGTGGAAATACTGAGAACTGGAGTTGGGGAGAGGAAAGGAAGTAATACGTGATCAAAAATCCAGCCATAAGTATTTTTATTTGAATTGTTTATTGTTGTTTTTTAATAGTAAAATTGAATAGTCTGTGTGAAGCTGTTGAAATTGGTTATTTTCCTAAATTTAAACTGAACTGAGGACAGATTTGGTATAAAATCGTATGTGTCTGTCTGTCTGTCTAGATTTGGAATAAAAATTCCAAAGAGTGATCAAAAGCCCCCATGGTAGTTTTGACACAGGTGGGCATATCTTCCCTGTGTCCCTTGCCCCTCACTCCCTTCCTATTGACCTGTAAATGGAGGACTCTTCCAGCTGGTAGGCTGGTTTGTGCTGCTTCCTGGGAACCTAGAGTTTCACAGCCTCTCTCTCTCCCTGTTCACTGCCGTTCACTTTGGTCTGTTGTGCTCCACGTGCCCCATACGAAAGCACAGATAACACTCTAGACAGTTTTAACTTGAAGCTGAATTCTGGGCAAGCCATTAGTGAGGTTTATCCTTCTGTGTACTTATCAATTTCGTTGATGGTTTGGTTAAAAATCTAATGTGTATGGGCTGGAGCAGTAGCTCAGCCGTTGGAGTGCTTGCCTGGTATGCACAAGGACCTGAGTTTGAACCCCAGCACCATGTACTCAACTAAGTGTTGGAGAAACAAAGGCCAGTTGAAAAAAATAAATAAAATTGATTTTCTCTTTCTCCTTTCTCTCACTATCCCTCTCTCTTAAAAAAAAAAAAAAAAAAAGGAAGAGCGTGCCATTCCTCCTGTTCCCTTATCCTTGTGACTAGTTCCAGGTAGCATCTGCTCTGAGTCAAAGCCAGAATGTTTCATCTTTTTCACCTAAAATATAATCATGGTTGTCTTTCTTTCTTTCTTTTTTTTTTTTTAAAGAGAGAGGGACAGTGTGAGAGACAGAGAAAGAGAGAAACAACTTTATTTAGTTTTTCACATGGCCTTAGTTGCTCCAACACTCAGTTGTGTACATGATGCTGGGGTTTGAACCTGGGTCCTCGTGCTTGCCAGGCAAGTGCTGAAACCGCTGAGCCACCGCTGCAGCCCCAATCATGGTATTCTTTTCAGAGTAGTGGCCTAATTATTTTATATAGTTCCACTCCTTCTTTTGACTTTCCTCTGTTTTTTGTTTGTTTTGTTTTTTTGAGAGAGGGACAGTGAGAGAGAAAGAGAAGAAAGAGAAATGTTTATTTAGTTTTTCGTATGGCTTTCATTGCTCCAGCACTTTGTTGTTTATGTGGTGCTGGGATTTAAAACCAAGTCCTCGTCTATGCCAGGCAAGTGCTGTAACCACTGAGCCACCACTCCGGCTCCTCTCCTGTTCTTTTAAAGCAGTCCTATGGCCAGTCCTCTTGAATTTTAAGTTATTGTATATGACATTAGTCTGCTACAGGAAAATCGGCCATAAAAAAAAATGAGATTTTAGATTTTAGCTAGTTCCAAGCTGTCATGAGCTGAGCAGCAGTCCTCCCCCACGCCTTGGGCCCAGAGCTTTGGAGTTGGCCAGACCATGGACTGAGACCTCTGAAACCAATCAGAAAGGTGTCCAAAAGAGGCCTCTGCTGCTGTTCTCAGCAGTATAAGAAGAAAGTTAATCATTGAAGTTCTTCATATTCGAGAAAGAATCCTAGGAAGATCACAACTTCTCAAGAAAATTGCTCATCTTTCATAAGAAGGGATAATCTTCCCTTTTTAACGACTTTATTGAGAAGCCCCATAACCGGTTCCCACCTCCCCAGAAGATGAAACGGGGAAGTGCTACAGGCAGACAGTGACCTCAGGACCAGGAAACATCTCAGCAGCCAGTCCCACCTTGACGTGATGTCTTCATGAATTGGGACAGGATCCGAGCAAAGGAGCCAAGCAAGCCCTCACCATCATTTCCTACTCAAAGGATGCACAGGAGTAGGGATTGACAAGATCTCTTTGAACATTAAAGTCACCTTGACCATGGGTAATCGATTAACAAGCACAACCCTAGTTATCCTATGAATTGTTGTTGAAAATGCCTGTTTTTGAGTAAATTCCACAGATGAAAGTAATTATAATAACATCATGCATTTCATTAATGTTTGCTTTGTAGGACTCCATAATATTTTAAGAAATATTTATGGTGGTTTTTTTTAATGGCAGGATTTAAATTTCAAAATGTCAGGATTAAAGAGCTCTTATTAAAAAGTCACACTTTCTATGAACAAAAGTAGTTTACATTTTGATAATTTATGTGCTGACTGGGAAATGAATTTGGTCATTAAAATCACTATAAATGCCATAAAACATGATAATTTAAAATTAGAAATGAGATTTTATTATAGACTCAAATAAAATGGCTTTCCATGATTGGAACTCTCTCTCTCTCTTTTTTTTTTTTTTTAGAGAGGGACAGTGAGAGAGACAGAATCAATTTTATTTAGTTTTTCATGTGCCTTTCTTTGCTCTGAGGCTTCGTTGTGTATGTGGTCCTGGGGTTTGAACTCACGTACTCATGCTTGCCGGGCAAGCACCTCAACCATTGAGCCACTGCTCCAGCCTGTATGATTGGAACTCTGAAAGATGTCATAATTTCATGGTAAGAAGAGCGGCCAAATTATGGGTGTCAAAAACATTTAAGAGAAAAGATACCTTCCATATTACATGTTAATTATGTGTTATGAAAAAACGATGGCTTCATTAAGTTTCATCCCCATGTGTGGATTCTGATATTACTGAGTTGCTGCCATTAGTAAAGATCACTTTAAAAAGTAACAAAGTCTGAAGTTTTGAAACAAGCTGGGGGGGCGCTAATAATTTTAAGATAGAAGAAAAAAAGCATTTTTTGCAACCTAAAAGCCACAGTGTTTCAGTACAAAGCTTTTGTTTTTAAAAGAGGGCAGCCCCTAGCTGAATGCACACTTGTAATTCCAGTGACTGGGGAGGCTGAGCCTGGAGGATCACAAGTTTGAGGCTGGCCTCAGCAAATTAGTAAAACCCTGTCTCAAAATAAAAAATAAAAAAGGGCCGGGGATGTGGCTCAGTGGTACAGCAAACCCTAGGTTCAACCCCCAGTATAAAAAGAAATGGGATGGGGGGACTGTAGCCCCTGAGCCAAGCTGTGCTTGTGTGGTCGAGGTCTGGTCAACACTGCCCTTCATCCTGAGGTTCTTGCACCTGCTTTTGCCCTCCTTGGTCCTGTCTAGCACCATGCACTGCACCTTTCTCACAGCCGCACAGAGAGAGAGGGCTGGATCTTCTGCTTCCCTCTTCAGCGGCTGTCAATCTGTTTGAGGTGCTGCCTCCTCTTTTAGGCAGAACCATGACGATTACCATTTGTTGTCACTTGTGGGTTTAAAGCCGTCTTGACGGAAAGGTGCTTGTGAAGAGGGCCCTGTCTCCCTCATGTTGGATGCGCATAGCTCAGAGGGACGGGTGCTGAGATTTGAACTGAGGTCATATTTGGACCTGTGGCCTGGAGTGTTACCTCTGAGTGACCTTGGGTCCTTTACCCCAAGTTGTGGACTGAAAGGTTGCAATCAAAAGATCCTGCAGTGTGACAGGTAGGATTCAGGGCTCGCCTGCCTACTTAATCCTGATGCAGTTTGATCTGCCTTTTGGGTGGCCCCAGGTCATGTGGGCCTTTTTTCCTATCTTGGTGTATATTTTACATCTCACTGATGTTTCCAGAGCCTAGCCACGTTTTATCTGCTCCCTCTTGAATAGGACCTTCAGAATTACCACTAATGATATCAATAAGAATAAGAACTAATGGGCTGGAGTGGTGGCTGAGCAGTTGGAGCGCTTGCCTGGAATGCGTGAGGACCTGGGTTCGAACCCCAGCACCACATACACAACTGAGCGTTGGAGAAACAAAGACCAGATTAAAAAAAAAAACAAATTAAATTGATTCTCTATTTCTCTCTCCTCTTTCTCTCTGTCTTAAAAAAAAAAAAAAAAAAAGGCTGGAGCGGTGGCTCAGCAGTTAAGGCGCTTGCCTGGCCTGCGAGAGTACGCGAGTTCGAACCCCAGCACCACGTACGCAACAAGGTGTCAGAACAGTGAAAGCCACATGAAAAACTAAATAAAACTGATTCTCTCTTAAAAAAAAAAAAGAATTGATACTGGGTAGATAATAACAGCTGAAACTTAGTTGAGGCATTGTTTTACGCATGCTACATGATCATGTAATCCTTGCAAGGTCCTTGGAAACCTGTTTTCTAAACAAGGAGGCTGAGTCTCGGGGGAATTAAGTGATTTGTCCCACTCATCCAGCTAGGAAGTGGGGCTCGCAGGCCCAGGCGTTCCAGCCCCATCTGGGTTAACGGCTCCTTCCAGATGCCTTTCCTCCTGCCTGCTCTGCGGGCTGGCTCTGCTCAGGAGGTTCCTGACAAAGGATGCGTTTGGAATGTCGTCTTATCTTCGGCTGTTGAGAGACTGCTAGCCAGCAAGTCTTCTACCAATGCTGTAAAATCACACTGGCCTTTCGCCGTCCGAGGTTTCCTTTGTTCTCATCTCTAATCGTGTCAGTCCTAATGAGAGAGGAAACTGAGGCCCAGGAAGGTTCACATCTTTTATAAACCTTAACAATGATATGTTTGAGATTTTTCTTATTATGAATAGATTTTTTTCTTGGTTAAGACAAGCTTTCTTAGGTGAACTGAATCGAATAAAGAAAAAGAAAAAAGGAAAAGCTTAACTTTTGGACCAGCTTTTCTCTATTGTCGTTTCCCTGGAATTGGCAAAGATTTGAGAAAGGTATTCCCGGACTAGAGAAATAATTTGGCCAAACTAAGTAAGCTCTCTGGAGCTGTGGTTGCTGCGGGTTCGGTTTTCTTCTTTGCGTATCTCTGCTCACCAACCCTCCTTCTGTTACCTGAGGCCTGGGTGTGAGCTTGCAGCTTGCGTGGCGGTTCTGGGGTGCCTCAGCCGTGGCAGTGTCGGGGTGACACAGCGAATGTTAGGTGCCATGTCTCCTGTGTCAGGCTGACAGGTCAGGAAGTGTTTGCTCAGAGCTGGAATGTTGGAAAGAAAAAGCAAGCTTCTAAGCAACCAAAAATAGATTCATGGAGAGGATGGAGAAGCTCATGCTTCCCTGTTTTTAAAAAGCCTAAAAATCTGATGTTAAGTACCCAGCTATGTTTTAAAATGGATTTTATCAGATCCCAACATTACTAAGAGATTTGTTTATTTGGCCGACAGTGTTTTAGTCTGGCTGGCTCCTGGTGTTTAATTGCATTTGTTACGTGAACCATTCTGTGATGGCGCTGGTCCGTGTGCAAGGCATTTGTGCAAATAGTACTTATGCAATGCTTAGGCGATTTTCAAAATAAAAGCTTGCTGCCGTTATGGCTTTTGAAATCAAATGGATGGAGATGGAAAGAATTATGCTTAGTGAAGTATCCCAATCCCAGAGACTCAAGGGCTGAATGGTTTCTCTCATCTGTTGATGCTAGAATATATGGGGAAGCAGTAGGGTAGACGGCTAACCTAACAATAACTTCAAATTGTATGATTCTCAGTGAAATAAGGGGAATGGCTCCCTAGGATACTTGGAGGCATAGGGAGAGGGATGGGGAGGGGGGAGGGTGTAT
>PVKS010030189.1:0-24631 GCA_004027875.1 Aplodontia rufa | reverse complement strand
AATGGAAATTGCATTGAAACTGTATAGTGCTTTTGGTAGAATGGCCATTTTAATTATATTAATTCTGCCTAACCAAGAGCTTGGAGCATTTTTCCATCTTCTCAGATCTTCTTCAATTTCTGTTTTCAGTGTTCAATAATTTTCCTCGTAGAGGTATTTTACTTCTATTTTTAGATTAATTCCCAGGTATTTTATTCTTTCAGAGGATATTGTGAATGGGACCAATTTCCTAATTTCTTCTTCTGCCCTAGTATTGTTGGCATATAGGAAAGCTATTGATTTATGGGTGTTGCTCTTGTAGCCTACTACTTTGCCAAATCTGTTTTTTTAGCTGTAGCAGTTTTTTTGGTGGAATTTCTTGGATCTTCCAGATATAAGATCATGTCATCAGCAAAAAGGGATAGTTTCACTTCCTTCCTTTCTATTCTTATTCCTTTGATTTCCTCTTCTTGCCAGATTACTCCAGCCTGTTTCTCAAGGAGTATATTGCATAAAAGTGGTGAAAGAAGGCAGCCTTATCTTGTTCCTGAGTTTACTGGAAATGCTCTTGCTGAGGGTTTGGCATATTTGGCCTTTGTAAAGTTAAGTTCCTTTGATCCCTATTTTCTCTAGTGTTTTGAGCATAAATGGGTGCTGGATCATATTGAAGGCATTTTCTAATTCTATTGAGATGATCATATGGGTTTTGTCCTTAATTCTGTTTAAGTGATGAATTACATTTATTGATTTGGATATATTGAACCAGGCTAGCATACCTGGAATGAAGCCCAGTTGATCATGATGAATTATTTTTTTTGATGTGTTTTTGAATGCAGTTTGTGAGAACCTTATTAAGGATTTTTGCATTGATATTCATGAGGGATATTGGTCTGTAGTTTTCTTTTTTTGATTTGTCTTTGTTGGGTTTTGGTATCAGAGTTATGGTAGCTTCATAAAAAGTGTGTGGGAGAGTTCCCTCTTTTTCAATTTCTTGGAATAGCTTAATAAGGACAGGTGTTGGCTTTTATTCAAAGGTTGGTAAAACTCTGCAGAGAATCTATCAGGTCCTGGGCTTTTCTTCTTTGGAAGACTTTTAATTGCTGTATGGATTTTAATGCCTGTGACTAGGCTGTTTAGGATTTCAATTTCATCCTGTGTCAATTTGAGGATGATTTATGTGTCTAGAAATTTGTCCATGTCATCCAGATTATCTTGTTTAGAGGAGTAAAGTTTTTCAAAATATGTTCTGATAATTTGTTTGATTTCAAAGGGGTCAGTTGTCTTCACCACCTTTTCATTGGTGATTTTGTTGATTTGCTTTGTTTCTCTCCTTCTTTTAGTTAGATTAACCTAGAGGTCTGTAAATTTTATTTATTTTTTCGAAGAACCAGCTCTTTGTTTCATCAATTAATTTCATTTATTTTACTGTTGTTGTTGTTCTCAATTTCATTGATTTCAGCTTTGATCTTAATTATTTCCTGTCTTCTGCTCATTTTGGGATTAGACTGTTCTTCCTTTTGTAGAGATATGAGTTAGAGCATAAGCTTATTTGTTAGGGATCTCTCCTGATTTTTAATGTGAACACTCAGTGCAATAAATTTTCTCCTTAAGAATGCTTTCATGCTGTCCCAGAAGTTTCAATATGTTGTATCTTCATTTTCATTCTCTTCCAAGAGTTCCTTAATTACTGTTCTCATGTCTTCTTGTATCCATTCTTCATTTAATAGGGTATTATTCAATCTCCACATATATGTGTGTTTTGTTCCATGATTTGTGCTATTAATTATTAGGGTCATGGCATCACAGTCCGATAGGATACACAGAATAATATATGCTTTTGATATATGCTAAGATTTCCTTTGTGAACCAGGATATGATCTATTTTTGAGAAGAATCCATGTGCTGCTAAAAAGAAGGTGTACTCTGCCACTTTGAGGTGGCATATTCTGTAGATGTCTGTTAAGTCTGTTTGATTTATGGTGTTGTTTAGACTGGAGATCTCTTTATTGTGTTCTTTTTTTGTTTGTTTGTTTGTTTTTTCCTTTGATGATCTGTCTATTGGTGATAGAGGAATGTTAAAGTCTCCCAGTACAATTGTGTTGAGGTTCATAAGTGGTTTTATATCTTGGAGTAATTTTTCCACATAGTTAGGAGCATTGGTGTTTGGAGAGTATATATTTGCTATGGTTATTTATTTCTGTTGTATTGTTCCCTTTACTAGGATATAGTGGCCTTCTTTCTGTCTTTTGATTAATTTATGTTTGAAATCCACTTTGTTGAATATAAGAATTGCAACTCCAGCTTGCTTTTCTTTGTTTGTTTCTTTCTTTCTTTCTTTTTTATGTATGACGGGTAGATTTTTTTCCCATCCTACCACCCTTAATCTGTGTGTGTCATTGGCTGTAAGGTGGGTTTCTTGTAATCAGCATATTGTTTAATTTTGTTTTTTTGTTCCCATCTGCAAGTCTGTGTCTTTTGTTTGGTGCATTAAGACCGTTCACATTCAGTGTTAGAATAGTTATGTGGTTGTGGTTCATATTCATTGTATTTTAGTGGTAAGTTCAGTGCTTTCTTATTTGTCTATTGATAGCATGTACCTTTATTGAATTTCCTCTGTTGTGGGTTTTGAGGAATGTAAGCTTGTTCATCCATCTGAAGTTTATCTTTGAGATTTCATTGTAATGTTGGCTTTCTGTTCATGAATGCTGTAAGTTTGTTCTTATCATGAAAAGTTCTTATTTCCCCCTCAAATTTGAAGCTAAGTTTTGCTTGGTATAGTATTCTTGGCTGCACATTTTATTAATTCAGGCATTAAAATGTCTTCCATTATCTTCTTGCTTCCAGAGTCTGAACTGAAAAGTTTTGATTCTTAATGGTTTGTCTCTGAATGTGATTTGGTGTTTCTCCCTTGCTACTTTCAATATTCTTTCCTTGATTTCCCTGTTGTACATTTTGAATATGATGTGTCTTGGTGAGATTCTCATTTGATTAGGACTATTGGGTGTCCTATAAGCTTCCTGGATGAGCATATCTGACTCTATTTTATACGGCAAAATTTTCTTTAGCAATTTCCTTGACAATGTTCCTTTATCCCATTTGTTTGTATTTTGATTTCTTCCTGTATCCCAATTACTCATAGATTGTTTCTTCTCATTCCATCCCAGACATTTTTAAAATTCTGTTCATGTTCTGTGAGTTCTTTTTCTTTTTTTCATCCATGTGCTTGAGCTTTCTCAGCCTGTCCTCATTGTCAGAAGTTCTTTCTTCAAGAGCTGAGGTTCTGTTCTCTTTAGAAATTAGTCTATTATTAAATTCTTCCAAGGTTCCTCTCATGTCATTGACTGCAGATTTTATCTCTGAGGTACTAAGAGATAAGACTCGAGCTTGCAGAACTGGCAAGGAGTGTAAAGCATGTTTGCTTCACGCTGCTTTTCAGTCCCCCTGCTTTTAAGAAATTCCCCATTTTCTCACTGAGCGCTCACTGTTACAAAACTTCTCTTTTAAACTAAATCCCACTTCCAAGCTTGCATGAGCTCAGAAAGGCATCACTCCATGGATCACTACTGAGGCTAGGGTCCTCAGTCCTGATTTGAAGGTCACTTTTAATTCAGGGGGATTGAAACAATTCATCCATTGGGATGAATGGAAACTGTGATTGTATTGGTGGATTACCATTAAACCAAAAAGGTAAGGTAGGTGGCCATGGTTGGGTACCATTTGAAGGACTAGGTTGTAAGTCCAGTGTGAATCCCTCCCTCATTTTGGAACAATTTTTTTTTTTATTATTTTCCATGAAATCATTCTCTACCTCTTTTTTTTGTTTGTTTGTGTTTTCATTTTTTTTCTCCCTAAAACTCTATTTATAATATCTGAGAACTTTGAACCTTGAAGTGTAAATGCCTAAAAGGCAGACAGGCCTGAGGTCCTTCTCACTGTGTTCCTTGTGCACCCCCTTATCATCCCATTCTTCTGTGAATGGGTGGTGCTCTGTGCCAAGAGGTCTGCAGCCCAGGTGCTTCCTATGCCCAGGATGATGACCAACCTTAGAGGCCTCTGTAATTTCCAAATATACACATTCAAAATTGTGTGCTTGATTTTTGTCTGATTATTTCACCAATAAACTTTGTCTCAGAAAATGAGTTCATGATATCCTTACTTTCCCCCTGAAAACAGAGCAATTGAAACTATCTGATTAGGAGGGAGAGTTTAGGAACAAAATCTCAGAGTCCTGTGAATGAATACCAAAAGTCTAACTTTGTGCTCAGAAGGAGAAGAGATTATGACATTTTCCGTGGGGTTTTCAAAGTATGTAGAGGAAGCACACATGACAACCAGAATGTAAGGGGAGGAGAGGGTGCGGGTACCTACATGGTAGGAGGTGGGCTTTTCAAACACTAAAGTGTCAATTCTGAGGCAACTGAGAACTGAACATATAATGCAAATCCTAGGATTTCTGCTAAAATTTCTATTCAAAGACATAGTAACAAACATAATAGATCCATTAAAACAAAATACTAATAATTATTGAAATCTTTAAGATGAAAGCAGAAAAAGGTGATACCCAGGAATTAAACTCAGGGAGAACAGACAGAAAGCAAATAGTAACATTATAGGCATAAATGTAAACATGTAGATAACTCCACTAAACATGAACAATTAAATGCTTCAATTACAATTTGGACATCATTTGAAGAAAATTTAAAACAAAGCAAACAAACATAAAACCACAGTACCTGAGAGAATTCTATTTATAAGGAATCATCATCTGTTATTATACGTGCAGGTTAAATAAAAAGAAAAAGATGACAAAAGATGCAAGCACTAATCAAAACAAATCTGGAATGTTCTACATTAATATCAGACAATGTAGACTTCAGAGGAAGAAGTGCCAACAATAAAAATGAAGGTTACATACTGATCACAGAGGCTATTCATAAAGCATATAATAACCCAGATGCACAGCCTCACAACATCTATGTGCTGTTAACAACCCACTCAGAACAGATGAGGAGACCACAAATGGTACTGAGAAGAAATGCAGGAAGTCCTTAGCTGTATCCAAGCCTCAGCACACCCACCATGATCATGATTAGAAGACACAGACATGAGACACGGGTAACAGGAAAACAAGCACAACCACCAAGCCACTAGATCTAGGAAACATTTACGACATCCAACCAAATGATGGCACAATCCATAATTTGCTAAAGTGCATGGACTATAACCAACATTGTCCTATTCCAAGTTATAAAACAAAACAGCAGAAAATTAAAATACCTGAGATCACCAATGTGTATTTTACAAACTAAAATTAAGTAAGAAATTAGTAACAAAAAATTATAAAATCTCTAAAGACTTGGAAATAAAATAAGCAATTCCAAAAAATTCACAATTCATGAAGGAAAATATAGATAAACTAGACTTCATCAAAATTAAGAATCTTTGTTTGCAAAAGGCTTAACAAAATGAAAAGTCAAATTACTAAGGGAAAATAGTTGCTAGTCATGTATCTGACAAAGAATTTGCATCTAGAGGTTGTAAAGAATTTTGAAAATTCAACAATAAATAAGAAACCACTCAACTAAAATAAAAATCAGCAAAATAGCTGAACAAATATATAACCCAAGAAGATACAGAGATGATGAAAAAGTACCGGAAAATATCCTCACCTCATAAGCTACTTGAAAGATGTAATTTAAAACCAGATAGATCCTACGTCATACCATAAAACAAATAAAGATTAAAATTTAAAGTTAAAATATCAACCACTGGCAAGGATGTGAAGCAACCGTCACTATCATATATCACTGGAGGAACACAGAATGATAGATCATTTTTAAAAAATTTCTTGTAAATGTATACTGCATGACCAGCAATACTACATCTTAGGTATTCACCCAAGAAAAAGAAAAACTATATTCCCACAAAATTGTCTACAAAATTTTGTGGTAGCACTGTTCTTACTGCCAAAGCTATAACATCCTAAATGCCTTTTAATGGGTGAATGGGTAAAGTGTGGTATATGTATTCAGCTGAATTCTAACAACATTAAAAAACCAAGGTATTGATTCATGAATAAATCTCAAAGATGTATTATTGACATAAAGAAATTGGCCTGAAAGGTCACATACTGTGTGGTTAGACTTAAGACATGATGGAAAAGGCAAGGATTCTGAGATTCTTGGGAATTAGTACCCGCTAGGGTGGGGCCATGGTACTGTGGGAGGATTTGTAATAGGAGACAGAATAAAGAAGTGGGTGGGGGTGATTGGATTGTTTTGCATTCTCGTAGTGGTTGTGGTTACATGAATCTATAAATCTGTATAACTCTTGGAAATTTGCATCAAATGACATTTTTACTGCATGTAAATTGGGAAAATAATACACTAAATTAAGAGCATACAAGGCAGGACAGAGGAGTGGTACAGAGGTAGAGGAGATTAGATTTGGATATGTACAATGGACATTGGTAAGAAATAGCCATGGAGATGAACAGCAACTTGTCAGAGGCGTTATTGCTGCATTTGGGGTGACTGAGAGTGTTTGGTAAAGATTTGTGCATGAGTATGGATGGAATCCCCCTGGGAGAAGATGCTCAGAGACTAATGCCGATATTCAAGATTTGTGCAGGGTTTGTATTTATCAGAAACTTGGTGTAACAATCCAGGCAGAACTCTGTGAAAGCCAGTAGAACATTCCAAGATGATAAACCTGGTCAACTGTGACACATGTGGCAAGTTCAGACATGATCTGGCCAATGATATCTGCAGCTGGCCTGAAGTCCAATATCACGACAGCTCACGGAGATTCCTATGAAGTTCCCATGCCTCAAATCTCACCAGTGTGCCGAAGCAGCACGTTGGAATATTCGAGGTAACTGAAGAGTATGGAGTACGCATTGATTAATTAGTATACTACTGTATTTTTATAAACAATAACAATCCAGTTTGTAGTTCTATAGAGATGGATTTAAACTCACTTCCCTTAGGTTTTATTTTTAATCTGAGATAAAGAAATTTCATGAATCGATCAGTGTACAGAATCTTCACTTTGTGGAAATTCCTCAATTTACAAGATGTTCTTCCGGCAGAGTGGAGTTAACATTATTGAGTTTTTCAATGTGATAGTGTCTTATTTATAGGCATCATTGATCTGGTCATTGAATCACCTATTCAATAATCATTCACTGAGCTCCCACTAAGACCTGAAAAAGGGATGAGGAAAGAGAACAGAATAGATTTTGAATTAAAGATGTTTTGTTTCACAGCTACCATGGATTGTTTTTGCCTCTTGAGGGCTGTCATTAACTTTCTTAGTCCCTTTTGGACTCTGCAGAAATGGATATGCAATCCTCCTGCAGAAAGCAAAAGGAGATGTGTTATTTATTTATTTTTTAAAGAGAGAGAGGGACAGTAAGAGAGAGAGAGAAACATAATCAATTTTATTTAGTTTTTCATGCAGCTTTTGTTGCTCCAACACTTCATTGTGTATGTGGTGCTGGGGTTTGAACCCTGTCCTTGTGCATACCAGGCAAGCATTGTAACTGCTGAGCCTCCATTCCAGCCCCAGGAGACGTGTTATAAGCGCACATAGTTTAGCAGAGGGAGGGACTGACTTTGAAAGCAGGGTACAGGGTTGACTAATGTTGCAAATTAAAACACAGAACCCTCAGTTAAAAATTTGAATTTCAGATAAACTATGAATATTTTTAGTATAATTGTCTCATACAATATTTGGACTTCATATGTATGTATATACGTATTTTATATGTATATTTTATGTATAGAATATACATATTTAAAGATGGCTACATATTCTGAAACACTAGCCATGCTTGTATGAAATTTAAACTTAGACCAATATCTTGTATTTTATCTAGCAAACCTGGAATAGAGGGCTGAAGGACTCAGTACTTAAAAAGTAGTAATAATGTCAACAGTTACCGACAGTGCAAAGAAATTAACCAACCCCATTTAAGGGCTGAGGTCCCTGTAAGTCTGTGATCTTCAGCTTCGCTTGCATACATTTGAGATTTCTGGATTTCAGGTGTGCAAGTTTTACACACATCACCTAGGTTCTGCCAGTGGGAGCTACTGACAGGAGGAGAACAAGCAGAGAGGGCATTTTCTCCCAGCTTCTGGCTGCACCACTGGTATCAGCAGCAGCAACTTCCCAAGGCAGCGCTGGCTCCTGCAGCCACCTTGGCATCAGCATTAGCAAGGTGGCAAGGGCTCCACAGGACAGCATCCCATGGATGCTCAGGGATCCCTTCAGCAGCAGCAGCAACAGCACATGTAGACTGGCCTCAGGGCAGGTTCCTGTGCTGTAGCAATGGGTGCTCCAGGTTAGCTCCCTCACCAGCAAATATGAGGATATCACAAGACAATAAATACAAAAGACCTCTTAAGCTACAAAGTGCTAATGAATATTGGGCATTTCATTTTATTAGTTTACATGACAACTTATTTTTAAATGATTGCTGTGTTTATCACTTTCCACCAAAGTGACTTTGACACACATTCTCTAGTTGTTTAAATCTTATGATTCTTCCATGTCAACTAAGAAAAAAGAAGAGAGAATGAAGGAATGAGAGAAATAGTAAAAACATTTGAGGTCTTCTGTGTTTTATTTATTAAGTTCCTACTATGCTCCAGTTACTCTACTCAATTCTAGGGCTATAAAAATTTGTTACATGACTTGAAACCCTACTCTCTATCAACAGTAACAGCAAGCTTCACTCAGGTTTGAGGAATATTTAATATGCATCAATCCTGATGGTATACATTGTATTTATATCACTCAGTCCTCAAATGGTCACTCTACAGTACAGCATGATCATCTCCTTTAAAGAAACTATTTTTTCAAATTTAAGAAGACCATCTAAAAGTATATGGCACAATTAAGTTAGAATTCAGAAGAATCAGAAGAGGAGTGAAAATGACCAAAAATGAAGGTCAATGTGTGATGGAGGTCACACTGATGTCCATGTTGGTTAATGGGATCTGCATTTCCAAATGCTCTTCCTTATCAATGGATCAGCAGTTCTGGACCGCACTGAGCCTCTGCTCCTGGATGGATGGACTCTCCTCTGGAGGAACCCAGCATGCAACAGGGACCAGCTTTACCTCCCCCCACTTTGGCTCCCACTTAATTTTCCTGATTGCTGATCCATGTCTCCCTGATGGGGTTCTCAACCCTCAGTGATTGATTGATCCTGTTCTTTGCTCAGTCTCCATCAATGGTTACTCCAAGTCAGACCCTCACACCAGAACCTTCTTCCTGAAGTTAGGGTCATTTAGCTTATTGAACATCCAAAAACAGCTCCTGATTTTGTCATTCAAACCTTCTATTTCTGCAATCTTTGCTTTTTCAGTTAATAGAAAGCATATCCTACTGGAGCAAATGGGATTAGTTGTATTCAAAACATAGCCACAATTTTACCATTCCCCACTACCTCCCATTGAGAACACTCTTATTATCTCTGAAATTCTCTGAGTGGAGATCACTTGGATAAGATACATTAATTCATCATTAGTGTGCTAATTCTTGTGCCATCTTCAGACTGTTCTCAACATATCACCCAGATTAAGTAGATACTCCTTATAAATTAGTTAATTAATTTTGATTGCACTCAGTAAATGTGGGCATATATATATATATATATATATGCATGCAAACACACACACATACACACAGACATATGTATATCCTTGTATATATGGAGAGTTCTACATGTGTGTGGGTAGGAACAGAAGGTATTTTAGGAGATATAGTGGACATTTCTATATCTTCTTATCAATGTTTCTATGAACCTAAAACTGGTCTAATAAAATTAGTTTAAAAAAATAGCCAAAATCCTTCCACAGGTCCAAAGGATGATAATGCCTTGCACAGTCTCATTCTGGACACCCATTCATCTTATTGAGATTTTCAATTGATGTTCCACTTACTACCCTCCCAGCACCTCCAGGTCCTCTTGCCTCTTACTTCTGTCTGCATGTACTTGTCTCCGCCTGACACTGTGTGCTGCTTCAAGTTGTGTTTATTGCTGTCTCTCCAGAACACTGAAGTGTCATGGGGACAGGAATTTTTAGACCTTTTTTCATTGTCTTATCCCAAATAATAGGTGCCCAAGAAATATTTGTTAATCATAGAGAGATAGAGAATTTATGAATAACAGAAAAGAAAGACAAATCCTTCTTATTGTTGAGAGCTACGGGAGAAAGCTTTCGGAGCACACATAGGAGGAAGAGTAGGAAGGCATTTCTGGCCTGGGCTAGAGCAATGCAAAGGCTTGAACTCGTTTGTGGATTTGGCCAGAGGTGCTGAAGTCAAACGAGCAAGGAAGGGGTTCATGTGAAATTAAATCAGAGGGATGATGGGAGAAGGCAGGACACATGGACATATTTTGCTTTTAGTTTGAGATGAAAGGAACAGGAATCCCTTAAAAGCAAGATGCGGACTTCAACTCCTCTCCATTCGTCTCGAGGTGAGAAGCAAGGAGGCCATGTGGAGGCCACCACAGGAAAGCAGGTAAGCTCTCAGGATGGCTGAGCCCAGCGCGGCACTGGTGGGTGGGATGGATAGGAGTCATGCTAATCTAGACATACTTTGGAAGGAAAACCATTAAGGCTTCCCATATAAATCGATTTAGAATATAAGCAAATGAGAAGAGAGAGACTGCAGGCATTCAGATAGACAGGTGAGCTTATATCCAGGCAAGAAAAAAAGAAAGATGAGGTCAGGGACTGGCCAAGGCCAAGATGGGCAGAAACATGGTGCCGAGTGCTGGACCCACACTGTGAGAGTGCTCCCACTGTCAGTCGTCAGAATCCACTGTCCGCGCCCTGACTTTCCTCAGGGGGATGATTAAGATGTGTTGGTAATATACTAGGAATATAATGCCCTCACTGAGCCCCAGTTACATACATAAGGCATGTGGAACCTCAGGGCACACTGTGGGACACCAACACCCCTTTGGCCACCTGTTCCTTAGATGAGAACGTTGTGACTCAAAGAGTTGTGTCTAGCCTGGGAGTGTGCAGCTAGCAGGGGACTGAACTGAAACCAGGTCCAGCCTGTAGCATTAGCATGGCAGGGACCTGGTCTCTCAATACCCGATTGCAGCAGGATTCCTCTTCCGCTTTCTTACCTGGAATTTCTGTCTCTGCTTCTGCCTTCTTCTCAGGCTGCATTTGTACTTTCCAATTACACAAATTCCACGACTGCAGTGCCTATCCAGGTTTTATTCTGGATTAAAGACCACATGATATATGTGAAAATTTAGCAGGAATGGGGGTTAACGTTCAGTAGAATTTGCATGCAGAGAAATTTAGATGTGACCCTTCCTAAGGCTAGTCTTCTAAAACTAATGGCAAATCCACCAGATATCTTTTATAAAAGGGAACTATCTAGAAATATTCTCATATATGTGGATTTAGGGGATAGACAGATGCAAATGACGGGAACACCAGGCTAAGAGAATGACCCAATAAAGTGGGCCCACTGTGCTGATCCCCACATGCTTTCTTTTCCGAGAAGCAGTTTACCTGAAGCCCTGCCTGGTCTAAGTGGACAGGATGTCACATTCCTCAGAAAACTACATGTTATCTGTAAGAGAAATGCAGGCCCAAAATAATGTCAATGGGTGGACCCCAGGTTACCCTGAATGGGGAGACCCTTTTCAAGGTCAGATCCTGAAACTCAAGGAGGTAAGGATAACGTCATATTATCTGTAAGAGTGCATGCTTAAAAATCCAATTAGAACTGATCAGCATGGTCCCAGGTGACCTAGATTTGTCACGGCAGTAGGTACCTGAAAGTCTGAGGTCATCCTGCTGATGTATCTAGGTGGAATCTCTGGAAACTTCTCTGGGACCCCTAACAAAACTGGAATGCAGGAGAGGCACAGTGCCCCCTCTTCTCTGAGAAGGCCCACTCTCTCCCTTGAGAATGTCCCCCTTCCCTTTTCCTATCCCTTCAGTAAAGTCCTTCCTGTTACTCTGAGAAGCATGTCTGAAATCTTTCTGACTTGATCACAAGAATTGGGGTATGAAGGGGGTCTTTGCACACCTCAGTTTCTTGTAAGACTCCAGCTCTGTAACACAGGGACATATGATTTTTAGGAGAAATGAGATAATGAAACCAACGGAATGAAATTAAGACATAATACATAATAACATCTCCAGCAATAGCTGAGCCAAAGGTGACAGAAAGTTAAAACTAGGCACTGTCAAATAGCAGGTGGATGCACTCACACAGTGAATATGTGGGGGCATGTGCATGTCAGCTAGAGGAGCACAAGATGTCTTCAGCCAGATATCAAACCCATTTTGTAACTATTTGGTCCTGGACAAAAAGAATCCATTCTGCCTGAGCCTTGATATCCAAATTAAGTCAATGATGCCTATTCTCCAGGTTGGGATAAGTTTAATGACAGCACATATATAAAAAAAGTTACTGTAAGTGCTATCTCTTTGCAGTTATATATCCTTTCCTTTTTATGCAAAATGAAGATAAGTTCTAAATATTTAATTTTAAATCAAGTGAAGTCATTTACGTATGGACAATGCATATGTTCTACCTTTGTGCTGGACCACTCTGAGTTATTAAATCAAAATACCTTTCTTTGCGTATAAGACAGTTTCACATCTCACCATCATATTCTCTCCTGCTTCCAAACCAGGCAAAATGCCATGGTTGCTGGGGAAAGCAACGAGGGCTGGAAGCAGCCGCAGTACACAGCACAGGAGACCAGCTGCGGTTATTAATGAGCACTTTCACATCTTGACAACTCCACTAATAACCCTGTGTTAAATCACCACAAAGGCCCCATCAGACAGCGGGTGCCTTGCTGAAGGTCCCTAAGCTGGTAGCACCCAGTCACATTGGCTGCTGTTTCCCACACGGATCTGCCCTTTGCCAGCCCTGAGAGTAATGTGGCCTTCTGCATGCACTCACTAATTCAGTTATTCATTCCCCAGGCACATTCCTATGTCTGAGATTTCACATACAAATACAATGTGACCTCCTCTCTCAACCAGGTCCCAACCCATTTAGAACAAAATGCAATTTCCTCATCTGTAAAATGGGGGAAAAATACTCTGCCAATCTTACAAGGCTATGCAGGGAGTTGAATTTGCATACATAAAAGTCTTTATGGATTGCAAATTACTCAACCAGCAGGAAGCATTGCTGCTGAGGCTGAAATTCCTGGGCCAGACATTGAGCTCTGTGCATTTGCCATGGGGAAAAAAAATACAATGTCTCTGCCAAAGCCCAAAAGAGCACAGAGCTTTCAAAACAAAGGAAGAGTCTGTCAATCAGCGCTCTTCACACAGGAAGGTACTGAGTAGAACACAAGTATTCCATACATCAGTCAACTTCACTTCTATTTTTTTAATTATTTTGCTAATTAGTAGGCAAACTCAATTAGATGCAGTTCTATTTTTCAGCCTCTTTTTATATTTTTCACATTTCTTTCTTGCATGTTAATGCTGCTGCTCCCCACAGAGATTTCCGCAGAGAGCAGGAGAGGATCCACTCTCCTTTAAGACCAGCATGGCCTTCCTGCCAGTTGCAGGCAAGGGAAAGTTTGTCAGATGTTGGGGGACAGATCATAACAGCTGAACATGTAAAGATACAGGGAATTAAAAGAAAATCGATATGACTTAAATGTACTTGCTTCCCTCTTAAATAGCATTTACCAATTCCCTCCTCTGTAAAATATAAAATAGTTGATACTATGCCATTTAACTCTTGCCATGTCCTTATGAATTCAACTTCATTACGATCCTTGGTTTTCTGATGAAGAAGCAAATGAGAGAAGTAATTTTCCATACTTATCTAATAGCTACAGTTAGAAAATGATAAAACAAGACCTGCTTGGGAGCTGCTAGCTCACACCTTTTACCTGTTTACCTGCTTCCAACAGCAGTGGGATTTGCTTTGCACTCCCATTCTAGGGAAAGGGACTAGTTCCTCACAGTCGTCCACATATCCTGCTCAGCTTACGCAGCGAAATGCCATTGACTGTGTGACCGAAGAACAAGATGACTTAGTTTTCAAAGTTAAGAAGGCTGGGGAGTCTAGATCTAGATCTAGGATGCAGAGGAGGTTCTATTCTGGGACTTTCTCTCCTGAAGGTCAACAGTTGCCATCTTATTGGATCTTTACATAACCTCTTCCTGCATATGATATTAGAAAGTGAACAGGATCTCTGATATCTTTTATAAGAGCAGGAACACCATTATGAGGGTCCCACTCTCATAATTTTATCTTACCACAGGAGAGTGGGGAGCTGAATCTCCAAACCTTCCTTCTGTGTCCCAACAAAATAATACCGAGGGGCTGGAGTGGTGGCTCAGAGTTTAGAGTGCTTGCCTGGCATGCATGAAGATCCAGGTTCAAATCCAGCACCACATATACAACTAAGTGTCAGAAAAACTAAATGCAGGTGAAAATAAATGAATAAAGTTGATTACCTCTTTCTCTCTCACTCTCTCTCTTAAATAAAAGACTATTTAAAGTCAGACACAAAACATCAAGCAAGAGAATTCTATTATGAGTGAATATAAAGTAAGAGTGAATTAAGGCTCAGGCAAGGAACACTCAAGAAAGGGAGGAACAGAGATGGTATGTGTCCTCTTTGAGCAGAAAATGACAATGGAAGTAATGCTGCTTCCAAATTTATCACTGCCTGAAGTTTGCCAGGACCGGGGTCCACCTCTGCAGTCTTTCTAGATCACATGTTTAACTCCTCCTTCATGTGGGGGGTTCACTCTAGTTGGGCTTCTTCAAAATTGTCATGGGGACTGACTGTCCTCTTCAGTGGGCTTTACCCACAAGTCAATTCTATGTTAATGTGGGTGCTGGGCTCAATGGCCAGGTAGACTTCATCCTAGTGCACCTATGCTGTTAACGAAATTTTCCTTTTGAAATACACTAAGAAAACTATGGCCATAAATTCTAACATGACAAAGATCTCAGTGGACGCTGTCAGGAGTTAACTCCATTGATCTTTCCTTCAGGACATATTTCCTAATTGGCTCCCTTCGTTTCTAACTGTTTCTTCTCAGGATTAGTGTACCTGTTGTTCTACAAGTTACTTGATTATTCATTAAGGGCAATTTGAAGAAATCATGTGACCCTGCTGTGTTATTGTCTCACATTTCAGTGCTCATTACTAACTACTACCTAGCAATCTGACCGTAATCACCCTTCAAAGACACTCTCTCCAAATAATTGCACATTGCAGGTAGGTTTCTAGCACATACATTTCTGGAGGACACAGATATTGAATCTTTATCACTCCACTACATCCCCCACAAAATTTACATGGCTCTCACATGTAAAATATGTTTCAAATACATTAAGTAAAAAACAAAATGAGACTTTATAATCAATACCGAAATAAGAATTGCACTATTAAGAGGCAGAGGTTGGGGGAGGATACGAAGGGATCTAGAGAGACAATCAATGATGTACATACTCTTTACCCCCCCAGAAGCCAAATAATACTTATACAACCATTTAATCCTGTAAATTTCATAATGTATGGACATTTATAGCTGCTATGGGAGAAAATATAGAAGAATCAAGAGACTGGGGTGTGGGTGATGTGGGGGTGACTCTGGATTAGGTCCAAATACATTTCATGTTGTGACTTTTATGCATTTGTGATTGTACAACAGCTGAATTATCTAATTAAAAAAAGATTCAGTGAGCTAATGGATTATGTGATTGTACAGACTGAGAAGTTTAAGATATTTTTTTGTCAGCAAACTGGAGGTTCAGGAGGTCCATTGGTATGGTTCCAGTCCAAGTTAAAGGGCCTCAGACCAAGGAAGGATGGTGATGTAATTTTAGTCTATGTCCAGAGGCAAAAGAACCTGGAGGGACCGTAGCATATGAGGCTGAGAGCCTGCTGGCCTGTGGGAACGAGACCGGCAGAACTTGGATGTCAGTTCTTTATCTTCTGCTGGAAAAAATTGAACTAAAATATAGTTGTAAGCAAAAATTTAGTAGAGAGACTAAGAAGTGGGGATGACACAGTATAGGAACTGCACAGACCACCTCAAAGACAGTTGTAATTTTTGAGGAAACTGAGTCCCCTGTTCTTTCCTCAACTTTCCCACCCCTTAATTGGTTTATTACCCTTGTGATAGCCCTCAGTATGCTTTCTTTGTGAGGGGCTTGCTATTCTGGTTTCAGGGGTGATTGGTGGTTGTCACCGTTTCTGTGATAACGGAGGGTTCCAGGAACTTGGTTGCAAGAGTTGGTGAAGGTATTGTGTGGGAACTGTAGTGCCCCTTGAGGGGTCATGATCACTGATAGCTGCAGGACGTCTTCACATATCAGACCTCACTTCTTTGATAGCCATCTCTTTAGGTTAGCATCCCCAGGATTTTAAGTACTAATTCCATGAACAAAGTATAATTCTCTACAGCTCGGGGACAGTTGGACATGCCAGTTCTCATTCCCAAACCCTTGCCCTGCTATATAAGACTTCTCACTGTTCCAGTTATGACTCCCGGATTTTATTGATACATAGACCTAATGTGTAACCTTGTCCTTTTCCTGTGCCATCCTGTTCATGGCTAGCTAACCTAACTCGAGCATAAGTTCCAATTCAAGTCTGAGTTAGAAAGCAGGAGGACACTTACGTCCTCACTTAATGACAGTTGGGCAGCAGGAGCTCTTTTTTACTTAGCATTACATTCTACTCAGGCAGTCAATGAATTAATTATATGTGGCTCGCCCACATAGGAAGGACAATCTGCTTTCCTCGGTGTTCTGACTCAATGCTAATCTCATGCAAAAGCACCATCACACATGCTCTTAGAACCAGTGTTTCTTCAAGTATCTGGTAACCATGGCCATTTAAATCAAATCATAAAATTAACATCACACTCCATTAATTGCAAAACTTCAGGTTTATACGGCCCCCTTCACTTTTGATGAATCATGACTAAGTTATGGCAAGAATAAAAATATGTTGCAGCGTATTTTTATCCGATCCTGCTCTCAGACCTTTCGTCCTGCTGGAGGAGGATTCATTTTGTTCTGGTCTGGGCCACTTTTTGTCATTTTTTTTTCTGGTATGGGTTTGATTAGATGGGGCGTTGGCACCTAGAGACCTTAAGAACTGGACACTAGAAACACCTGCAGAAGATTTCCTTTTAAACCAAATAGAGAAAACTACCACAAAGAAGCAAATGTAGTAACAGCAGCAGCAGACCCCTTACCCTTTGTTCCTGTTTTGGGAATAGTAACAAGTGCATTTCTAAAACCAGACTACATTTTGGAGCAGTTCATAGCAAATGTTTGTGGAAAGCATAAACCTCTCTCCCACCTCCTGCTTGCACACCCACAATATCCCACACTATCAAATCCCCACCAGAGTGTTGCAATGGTCGTGGCTGTTAAGCATACAGTGACATCTTCGTTGCTCAAACTGGAGTCGCATTCTATTCCACTATGTTGGACAAATGCACAATGATATGTATCCACCATTGTAGAACAATTTTGTGGACACAAAAATCCCCTTCCCCTAAATCCTGGAAGCCACTTTACTATCCCCATAGCTTTGTCTTTTCTAGGAAGTCATATAGTTGAGTTATAAAGGACACAGTATTTTCAGATTGGTTTCTTTCATTGAGAAGTGTGCATTCAGCAACCACCACATCTTTTTAACGCTTGGTAGTTCATTTTCATTTAGCATTGAATAATAGCCATAATCTGGATGCATCAAAGTTTATTTATTCTTTCACGTACTAAGGGACATCTTGGTTGCTTCCAAGTTTAGCAATTATGAGTAAAGCTACTACAAATATTTGTTTACAGGTTTTGGTAGGGACATACGTTCTCAAGTCATTTGGGTAAATACCAAGGAGCATGACTGCTGAATTGCATGTTTAGAGTGTGGTTAGTTGTGTTGGAAACTGTCAAGTTGTCTCTTCCAAAGTGTCTGTACCATTTGACATTCCCCCAGAAATGAAAGAGCTCCTGTTGCTTGTGCATTCATTCTTGTCAGCATTTGTGCTTGTCAGCCTTACCAAACCTTAGCAACTCCAAGAAGCAGAGCTTCGTAGCATCCCATTGCAAATGAACTTGCAGGGAAAGAAGTCTAGATGAAGTGGAAGCTTAGATTTGGCCTGTGAACCACGATTTGTCAATCTCTGTCTATTTATCTATCTATCATCTATCATCTATCTATCAATCATATGCCTTATTAATTTCAGACTTTACTAAGTTCTTCTACCATTTTGTTATTCTGACCTGACTATGATACTTATTTGTCAATGAAATTTCTTCTTAAACAGAGATCCATTAGTATGGGACGATTCAGTTAATTCTTCAAAGCGTTGGCATACTGTTTTGAGATGTATGAATTCTTTCTCTAGTCCAAAAGACCCGAGAGAGTGAGCTGTATATTTCTTTACTCACATTTAGCAATTGCATCATCAGGTTTGAAATGGTAATTATTAGGAGACAGGTTCAGGTTCTGTTGACGCAGGCTGCTCTTGTTCTTGCTCCTCTGTCCTCAGCTTCATTCTCTGTGCCCTTATCCTTCTGACTGTCATCTCTTTTCCTTTGGATTTAGCCATCTGATCTTCCAACATTCTGAGTTTAATGTGTAATTTATTGTGCACTTTTCTGATATATATATATATATATATATATATATATATATATATATTTAAATCTATCATTTTCTCTGCAAGTACTGCTTAGTAAAGAATGTAATTGTGCTTAATGTAAGTTTTTCTATATAAATATATACATCATAAATGCATTTTTTCTGGTCACTAAACATGCCATTATGCATATGTAGAGAGTATTCTCACAAACACACATTGTTTCAATTGTCTTACTATTAAAAATATTATTTAAAAAATTTGTATTTACATCTTTTCAGGTTTGCTTCAGTTTTAATTCACTTCCACATCGTATTTATACGATGCTGAATTCTTACAAATCAGATTACTAAATCAAAAGTTATAAATGTTTTTACAGCTTTTTTGATACTTGAATTGCATTTTGCAAAGTTATTACATTAATTTATATTGTTATAGCCAATATGTGCTATAATATTTTGCCACAATTCTTACCTTCTCTAACCTTGAGGAATATGCAACTTGGAAAAGAAACCAATATCCTAAGTATGTTCAATTCCCATAACACTTATGCCAAACTTTTAAAAAGTAGCAATAGATACTTATGTAGTCATTTATTATGGTTTAATCTCATTTCAATGATCCATTGCTACTTGTGTAGTGATGAGAAGAAGATAATGTCATAGTTTTCGAATCACAATAATACGTCCTAAGTAGAAGGGTGTTCCTCAAATATTTTGGCCCTGGAATTTCTTTTTTGGATGCTCAAGAAAATTTATACTTATATAGGCTATGTCTATTGATGATGAGCATATTAGAAAATTAAAACAATTTAATATTCATAGCTATTTTAAATATATTAGTCATATGACAGATTAACATAGCACAATGTTTATGTTTACTTTTTAAAATAGTTTGTTTTTATTTTTCTACAATGTAAATATTGAAAGAGTTGTATTTAGTTAGGTTCTTTAGGATTGCAGTATCTGAATAAATTGTAATGTATAGCTTGATTTTCATATCTGCTTCTGAATTTAACATGTTATGAAGTTTTTAACAATTTATGTAAGAAAATCTAGTGTCACATAGTGTTTTGGTCAACTTTTTTCTTGCTGCGATCAATAAAACCTGACAAGAAAATTTAAAAGAGAAAAAGTTTATTTGTGAGTTCCTCGTTTCAGAAGTTGCATTTCATAGATGGCAGACTTCATTCTTTGGCGCCTGAGAGGAGGCAGAATATCACAGTGGAACACTGGAAGGGTGTAGTGGAGGAAAGGCAGCTGGGAACATGGCAGCAGGAAGGAGAGAGAGAGAGAGAGCTCCGCTCACCTGGGGCAAAATATATACCCCAAAGGCACACCTCCAGAGTCTTATTATTTGGAGCATAATATAGTTGAAAATAATTCTTTTTCATTAAACATTTAAACATTCAAAACGCATCACTGCGCATCAGCACCCACAGTCAAAGTGAAGAATGTGCCTAAAATATTTCTCACATAATCCAAAATACTTCAGGGACTCCCTGCTAGAATCTGGGTGTAACTGCACTGATAAGGTATACTTTCAATCCAAGTGTACTTTTTTTCAAATGATCTTGAACCATCAATGGAAGAAAGGAAGAAATGGAGTAGTAGAGAGGCTCATTTTTAAAAAAGGAATGTGTGACATCTTTGGACATGATTACATCACAAAATAATTAAACAAAAGCAAATATGTGGTAGTCCCCTGGTTTTCTGAGGACTTCACATTTCAAGATAAATTTTTGAGCTGAGGCCTAGCAGCAGCCTCTGTAGAGATTCTTCTTCACAGGGTAATCAACTGGCAAGGAGTCAGATGTGGGCAGATTTGATGGAGAGGTCCCCAAGGCATTCAGAGATCTTGGGCCTAGACTTGATGACACTTGGACGTGACCCTGGGTTGAGTTTGGGGCTGAGTGGTTGTCATCATCTTTAGCTGACTGCTCTTGTACTGTTCTTTTATTTTTCCATCAAGAGAACTCAAATTCAAGCCCCAACTTCTGTGGACTCCTAGCTAAGCTGACCCTCTCTATAGTGGGAAAACATTGCCCCCAACGTGGATCCCTGGACACTCCACTGTGTCCTCACTGACTTCAGCTGCCCCATTAGCTGAAATATTTTGCTGGGGCACCATGATTCCTCAAAGAAGCAACTGGTTTGTCTTTTGTCTTTTTAAAATTGTCTAACCTGTCACTCCAATAACTGCTTCATAAACCCTGTAATTTATGAGAGTTCATATGTCAAACCTTGTGAAAATTCTGACATTACTTTGGCAAGACCTCTAATTTAGCACCCAGTAGCTGAATAAATGAGTGGATGTTTACATGGGCAGACAACTGGCTGTGTTTACATTTTCTCTTCACTTCAGGTTTTAGCCTGTGGAATTTTTCCATCTTCCTGCTTCTCCCCAACATTTCTTTTTATTCTTCTCCTCCTCTTACTTCTCATTTTCACTTTACTAAGATTCATCTTGGAAGCCCTTAGGAAGCAGGAAAGAATTACCATTAGTGTATGATCTATAATTAAAAGCATGTCATAAAATTAATATCACGAGTTTCTGAGAAAGGTTGCATTCCACCCAATTTAGGCATGAAACAATCTCTTACAATTACATAACACCTTGCATGAGTATGGGGTGACCTTCTAAATTATACAATAATTGTCTAGTGATGCATTTATGCATCTGAATCATATAATTTTAATTACCTCTAGTATTCTTACCCTGTTTTAGGTGCTAAAAGATGACAGATCAACACAATAAAAGAAATGCTTGGCCTTGACTTGTTTGAGCACATATTTTAGGAAGAAGATTCTTACTGAACAACAGCAACAAAATACCAGTAGACAGTACATAAATAAAATTATTTGAAATGCACTGGTGCTATACAGACAGTGAAGGAAATATCGATAACATGGAAAGGAGTGCCGTGATCAGCGTGACAGATAGGGCTTCCGATGGAAGTTACCAAGGAAGGTGTCTCTGAACGCGTGGAGCTCTGAGTCAGAAGAACCTAGACGTGAGCAGATCAGGGGAAGGGCAATCCAGACAGAGGGACAGGTTGCAGTTTCCCTAGCCTAGATGGCCAGGTGGCAGCTGGGAGTCCACAGACTGGACACCATCCTTAGTGTTTTTCTTGTAAACAAAATCACTGCTGAGAGTTTCAATCAGGGTATGAGAGACATGATGTGGTTAGTAATTGAACTCGTCCTGTTTGATATGCTAAGGATTTTGTAGAGAGCAGAGCATTAGCAGAAAACTTAAAAATAAAAAGGCCATTGATGTGTCCCAGGTGAAAGATGTCAGGGAGACGTGGTGTTACTTAATAAACACAGATATATTACATTTGCAAACCCAGGCTCCATGGTAATAGAAAAAAACAATTTTGAATGATGTGAAACAAATCAGTGACTCAGGAGGTTATCCTGAAAGTGAGGAGGCACAGAAGGAGGGAATTGGGCACCATAAACTCTTCTTCATTTGGAATTTTGAACTATTAGGAAATATTGCTTATGCAATAATAACTGAAGATATGCCTGTGTGTTTTGAATATTCAAACATAATATTAAGTTCAATCTCACATATATCAACCCATATGTACTCTTGATTTTCTCTGTTCAAAACCCCATTCCTTTCTTTGCTTTGTGAAATACAAAACAAAAAAGTCCACATCATTGGAAGAAAAAATAAGCAGAAAGATTTAATTTTTTTAAAGAGACAGAGAGAAAGAATCAATTTTATTTATTTTTTTATCTGCTTTTAGTTTTTCTGACACTGAGTTGTACATGTGAAGCTGGGGTATGAACCTGGGTCCTCCGGCATGCCAGCAAGTACTCTACCACTGAGCCACCACTCCAGCTCCAAGAACATTTATTCTGATTAATAAAATTACTAAATAAAACATGGAAAATTTGTTTTATCTCTGAATAAATCAATGTCTTTCATGTAAGTTGAAACAATTCACATTATGCTTCATGAGAAAGCATTTTTGTATAGAGATTCAGAATTCAGAATAGTTTTTAAACCAGGAAACCAAGGAAACGTGTGTCAGAAAGCATTTCCTTGACTTTTCTTCAATACAACCTCCTGGGACAAGTCGATTTCTGTCACATAATAAATACAGCCACCATTTATCACAGCAACTCAATGCACACTCCAGTGGACACCAATTTTCTTTCCTTCTACTTGGAGAAGTGTATATTTTGATGGAGAGGTAAGGGTTAATAATTCATCTACATAATTTTAGTTAAGCATTGTGTGTTGATATAATTGCGATTCACATGGAGGTGTAATAAGCAATACAGCAAGATCTCGTAACCTTTTATAAGATTTTCCCCAGTGGTAATATCTTGCAAAGCTCTTGTACCGTCTTACAACCAAATGTTGGTTTTGCTATAGTCCAAACCCATTTCTTTGAGTTCAAAAATTCTTTTTCACAGGCCCAGCCTTACCTCTTACCTCCTTAGCCTCTTGAAGTTACTAACATGTTTTCCATTTCTGCAATTTGCTCATTCAAGTATTTTATATCAATAGGACTATGCAATGTGTAAATTTTGGGGTTATTTTTCTATTCTTTTTTTTAATTCAGTATAATTCTCTGGAGATTTTTCTAGATGTTTTGTACGTCAGTAGTCGGGTCCTTTAAGTTACTAAGTAATAAGATATGGGATTGCTGTTCCAAAGTATTGTTTATCATTCATGTATTGAAGGACATCTGGGTTATTTCTTGTTTGGGGCTGTAACAAATGAAGCTACTGTGAACATTTGTCTTCAAATGTTTTCTATGAACATAGTTTTCTTTATCATAGACACATACCCTAAAATGTGATTCCTAGTTGGTATAGTAGCTGCACGTTTAGTTTTTATAATAAGAGAAAAAGAGAGTTGATTTTGTTTTCTTTTTCATCTGGCTTTTGTTTTTATGACAGTTGTTGTATGTGTGGTGCTGGGATTTGAGCCCAGCTTCTCGCGCATTCTAGGCAAGCACTTTAATGCTGAGTCACCACTCCAGTCCCTGCATGGTCAGTTTGTAAGTGCATTGAATGTTTCCAGAGAGCACTCCCACCAGCTGTGTAGGGATGATCCAGTTTCTCCACATCTTCACCGCTATCTCATGTTACGATTTTTTTAATTTTGCATTTGGATAGAATGTAGTGATAAGTAATGGGAATTTTAATCTGCAATTGCTTAATGACTAATGATTTATTCCTTATTTACTGTTTTTGTATCTTCCTCAGGGAATTGGCTGCCCATGATGTGTGCCCAGTTTTTAACTGGATTATTGCTTTACTTCTGTGTTCACTGTTGAGTTTTGAGAGTTCTTTATTGGATGAGATACTCTTGTGGTGTGTTCATACTTTCCCCAATCTATTGCTTGCCTTTTTATCTTTTAAAAACAGTTCTTCAGAGAGTAAAAAAAAAAAATATTAACAGATCATGGTTTTGGTGTCCAGAGCTTTTTGTCTAAGCTTAAAAATATTCTTCTGTAAATTTTTCTAAAAGTCGGAATGTCATATTCTGACTTAACCTCCGTAGTCCATTTTGTGTTATCTGTTGTGTGAGTTTACAGGATCAGCCTGTGCTCAGATTTGCTTGGGGACATATGTCCAAGCTTGGTGCTCAGGCTTTCTGGTATGAGATGGGAGGGACCTTCCTCTCCCTGACCATCTACCTATAGGCAGAAAGCTTTTCTCCTTCTGTTTTGCTCTTCTGAGCCTTGGGTGCTCCTGGGTTGCTGCTTCCCCAGCTCTGAGTGTGGAACACAGAGGGTAAACAGCAATTCCAGGGAGCTCTAGACTGTGTCATTCCACAGTTCCTGCATCCTTGTCTGCAGTGCCTGCATGACTCTGCCTTCCAGAACTTTAATGTGTGTCTGCATTTAACGTTCAGGGCTTTCAGTCGTACTTAACAGGAGGAGGAGAGAACATCTCCTGCCTTCCATTTTCCCACCAGGAGCATTCTTAGCCACAGGATTCTGTGATATATTCTTGTAGTAGTTTTTAATGCATGCAAGAACACAA
>PVKS010030188.1:0-24639 GCA_004027875.1 Aplodontia rufa | reverse complement strand
AAAAAAAAAATTAGGGGGCTGGAGTGGAGGCTCGGCTGATAAGGCGCTTGCCTGGCATGCGCACGTACTCAAGTTCAAACCCCAGCACCACATACACAACAAGGTCTCAGAGCAACAAAACCCACATGGAAAACTAAATAAAAATTGTTTCTCTCTCTCACTCTCTCACTGTCCCTCTCTCTTTACCAGCCATCCCTCTTCTGGGCACTTTCCCAGAAGAATTAAAATCAGCACATTACAGCAACACAACAAAAATCAATGTTCATAGCAGCTCAGTTTACAACAGCTAAATTATGGAATCAATCCAGATGCCCCTCACTGGATGAATGGATCCAAAAGCTGTGGTATGTGTACATATACCATGGAGTTCTACTCAGCTATTAGAAACAATAATATTGCAGCCTTTGAAGGTAAGTGGATGGCAATAGAAGAAATCATGCTGAGTTAAGTTAGCTTAACTCAGAAACTCAAGGGTCAAATATATTCTCTCATTTTTGGAGGCTGTAGCTAAACCCATATAATCTTAGGGAACCATACATATATAGAGGGAGAGGGAGAGGGGGAGGAGAGAGGTTGGTGGAGGGGAGAGGCAGGGAAGATAGGAAGGGATCTAGGGAGACAATAAAAAAGGTTGCACACTCTTTAGCCCCTGAGAATTCAAATAATACTTATGCAGTCGTTTAATTCTGGAAAAATCACAAACTAAACATCTATCTTGCTTGTAGGAGAGTGAAATACAGAAGAATCAAGAGACTGGGGTGTGTGTGATATGGGAGTAACTCTGGTGTAGGAGCAAATGCATATCATATTGTTACTTTATACACATTTATGACTGTACAATAATTCAACTCCTTAATAAAAATTTTTTTAAAAATGAAAACAAAAATTGCTGGGGATGTAGCTCAGTGTTTAAGCTCCCTGGGTTCAATCCCTGGTACAAAAAAAAATGAAGTTATATGTGTGCCTCTTGCCTCATAAATACCATTTACAAGGGTGGAAGGAAACTAACTCATAAGGATCTAGTACCCTCAGAAGTAGATTCATGAAAGCAAGTCCGGGAAAGAGCCACAGGAAGGCACAGTGATGAGGCAGCCACCAGGAGGGGACAGTGAAGGGAGCAGAACACAAAGCCTTGGAGAGGGAGACACTGAGGTCCGGCTGGCGAGTGATCGCCCTGCAGTCACACATTAACAGGCAGCAAAGCTGAAAGAAGCTGGCACACCTGATTATCTGTCTTGTCCTAATACTTTTTCTGCTTCATTGTGGAGCTTCCGGCACTGAGATGTCCTCTTATCTTCAAGAGCTTGTTTCTTCTGATTTCCCAGAAGATTTATTCAAAACAAGCTCAAAGGAACAGGTGGAGTTGTTTTCTACTCAAAATATACCTACCACAGGGCTTGCTGCCAAGAGGAGGGACATTTTGACACCTCCAGAATCACCTCTAACAGAGGCACAAAGCTACTCTTCTTCATCTGTTTTCTTTTGATGAAACAGGCAATCTCTAAATCTATTCTCTCTTCCAGATTTCCAGAAAAACTGCTACAGCCCACTGTGCTTCATCCTCTGCAACATTAACTGAGTCCTTGGCAGTAGAAAGGATTTAGCAAGACGCTGGCACGATGTCTTGGGGAAATTACGCCTTATTTGCTCATTTTGCAGCTGTTTGAGCTGGGGTAGACTCCTCAAGACAAGATCTTAAGAAAGTTCTTATTCTAAATGAGTCTTATTTTAGAATTGCCCTTTCCAAACTCCTATCTGATTCTTTAACAGGCTTTGTAAGGAAATCCTTTTATCTCTTTGGATTTCTGGAAATCCTGCTGGTTGGACCCAGAAAAGCAAACAATTTTGGTAAAGCAAATTTCAGATCTTTAGTACATACTAATGTGAATATTTGCTGTTAGGACGCATGTAAATATTTTATGAAAAGGATGCTTGTCTAAAATAAACATTTTTAAAAGATCAAATGAAACTTTTATTTAGAAAGAACTTTTCTCCAAGGGGTTCAGAAAGGCTTTATAATTCCAAATTTTCATGTTGGAATTATCAAAATGTACCCCTTCTGTGCTGTTAGATTGGTGTAGAGTTTCCATTCTGGGGGAAATAACCATGATTCCATTCAAAGTTCTCCAGAAATAGTCTGGAAATCCAGAAATTGGGACACTGGTGTGTTAACTAGGTAGGTAGGAGGTCCAAGCAAGTCAATACCCCACTTGGTGTGCTAAAACAAGGAAGTCAGTTTTGACCCTCTGAAGAGCGTTCATAATCTGATAGGTGGGGTTCCACAACTCTCTTTGTTTATGGTTAACTGTAGTAAGGAGCGATGCAACTAATTTAACAAAGACAAATATCAACATTCAGAATAAAGCCTCATTTTCCATTTCTCTGTTTTCTTATTTACACTCTCAACCTACAATTCTAGTCCACAGAATATGGTGTTAAGAGGAAGAAGAGGGTTCAAACCAGAGCTCCTTCACTAAAGGGCTGTGCAGCACTGAGGAAAATATCTACCTTCTCTGATCCTCCATTTGCTCATCTGAAAATTGGGACTAATAGCACCACCATGATAAACTTGTCATGAGCACTAAATACAATAAAATATGTCAGGCCCTTGGCATACACTGCACATTCATGAGATGGTAGAAATCCTGTGATTTTTAACAGAGACATATGTATTCAGTTCAGGAGAAAACTGGACATAATCAATTATTTCCAGAATGAGTTCACAGGGGGGAAATGCTGTTCAGAATAATAAAAGAAAAGAGAATGAACTGGGAGAAACTTCTGGAAGCACGAGGGTTTCATATACGAAGAGAAAGATGCATTATGTGGATCAGAATAATGCAGGTTATAACAGGAAGAGCTAAGCTTTGAAAACCCCTGCTTCACTTGAAGAATGAAATTATGAATCTTACGTAAATTCTCAGTAAACCCATAAGACACTGAATGTTGACATTCTATAAAATGACAAAGATTTGTGTGCTCCCAAGAATAATTAAGATATTCTTTAAGTTACCAGAAAAAGAAAAGATGCTGAAAATATTGTTTTCATCAGCTTTTACACTGCTGTGACTAAAAGACCAAGCTGGATGGAAAATATGTTCTCCAAAGCCATGTCCCCAAGGATCCACCTCTCCCAGCCACACCTTGCCAATCTACAGGTCACTGGTTGGGTTAAGGCTCTCATAACTCAGTCATTTCTCTTCACTCTTGCTGCATGTCTCACTAGCCTTGGGCAGACACCTCACATTCAAACCATGACATTTATGTAATATCAAATCACATTACCACTAACAACCAGATGGGATACAATAATCTCACAACTCTAAGTGCTACTTATTTAACATAATAATTATTAATGTACAACCTTGGAGATTATATAAACTTTTCATTCGTTAGGCATTTAAGACCACCAAACAAATGCCAAGCTCAGTAACAGACATAAAGAATAAAAGCAGCCAGGCATGTGGAGCACACCTGTAATCCCAGAGACTCAGGAGGCTGGAGCAGGAGGATCACAAGTTTGAGACCAGCTTTAGAAACTTAGAGAGACCCTTAGCAACTTAGTGACACCCTATCTCAAACTAAAATAATACAAAGTATTGGGGACATGGCTTTGCTTAAGCACCCCTGGCTTCAACAATCTCTGATCAAAAAAAAAAAAAAAGGATATGACCGTAGGGGAAAATTTTTGATCTCTAACATTCCAGAATCATCTATCACATATTCCTCAAAAAATATAAGAAACCCCTATAAGACTATTTTGCTCCTTTGGCTGAGCTCCTGTAACTCGCCTGGGCACTGTGCTAGGTGTTTTCTTGGTTCCATCATTCACCTTGACAGATGCTGTCCCGCCTCTGCTGGAGTGTGATAAGGTGCTTTCTAACCCAAGGTCACACTCTTACCTGATCGCAGATGCTGGAACCAACCTGCATCCCTCTCACCGCTGCCAGTTCTGCTTGGAGCCACACAGGATCCAGCTCATTCTTTTCCCACATGTCAGTTGCTGAAATGATGCCTTCTGCAGAGGAATGGAACCCTCTTACCTGAAGCCCCACCTGATTTCACTCTTGTTCACCATTGTCTAAGTCCTCGGACAATATCTTCACCTAAGAGGAATTTAAAAAATGCTTGTGCTAAGTACAAATCTAGATGTATATCCTAGATATCCTACAGTTTATTAAAAACCTACCCAAAATTTTCAGGAATAATAGGACCCAGAAGAAAGGCAAGGGATCAGGGGATGGGAGGAGGGAAGTGGAGGGATGTGGGGGGGGTGGATATTGAACAAATTGCATTGCTGAATTGTGTGCATTTAGGAATATGTGACAACTAATCCCAACATTGTGTAAAACTATAATGCACTAACAAAAATAAATTTAAAAAAAACCTACCCAAAAGACAAAAATCAGAATTGCGCACAGTCTTCCAGGTATTGTCTGACCAACGCAGTACATTTTGACACTCTTGAATACAACACAAAGAAGCACTTTTTCTGAAAAAAGAAAAGAAAAAAAATCTCATTCAGTCAGATCATGAAGTTAATTCACAGTCCCAAACCTTTCTCATAGGAACCTTTATTTTAGGCAGGCCACACCAACCTGTACAGTTTTTCTTTCCTTTCCCTTCTCTTTCTTTCTTTGGTTTCTTTTGTTTGGGCTTTTGAGATGGGACTCTATGTTGCCCACCCTGATCTTGAATTTGTGATCCTCTTGCATCCATCTCCTGAGTGGCTGGCATTACAGGTATGTGCCATCCTGCCCAGCTTCATCCTTGTATATTTTTATCTGTAAAATTTGGTCCATTTGGAATCCCTGACTGGTTTTGTTCAACTCTGCCGTGTATTTCCTAACATGATTTCTACCCTTCCCAATTTCATCCCTTTTACAAAGGCGATTGGCAAACTCGTCTGTGCCCTATCTAAATTTTTTTTTTAGAGAGAATCAATTTTCTTTAGTTTTTCATGTGGCTTTTGTTGCTCCAACAATTGGTTGTGTACGTAGTGCTGAGGTTTGAACCCGTGTCCTTGTGCATGCCAAGCAAGTGCCATAACAGCTGAGTTCCAGCCCATCCTATCTAAATCTTAAAAAAAAATAAAATAAAATAAGACTAGACAAAACATAGCCACTTAGAATGTCACTAGCAATCTGGCTCAAAATTGCTACCTATATGTCAATCATCTTTTTAATTTCCCTAAAGCACTATCATCCACAGACATTTCCCTCAAAAATATTATGCAAAGCTTTGCCAAATGCTTTGCTCCAAGCTAGAGAGCCCAGCTCATGCCATAATAATCCCAACCTAAAGCGAAGTACATTGGGCAGGGGGGAATCCAGGACTTCAGTTCATGTAATCTGTTGTTTGTTGCAAAAATTCTACACTCTAAATCCTCAGGGCATCAAGTTTTGAAATTAATCCTAAATTCTCATGACTCAAAAGAGTATGTATTTTAGTCCACTTTGAGAAGTCTCTCTGATTGTCTACCATATCACTACTTATCTAAAGCAAAGAATGTTTCTCATTAAATAAAAAAGGAGCAGTTTATTCAAGGATAGTGGAAACTCCAGGGAGCTGGAAGGGTGGCTCAAGGGTTATGGTGCTTGCCTGGTATGCACAAGGATGTAAGTTCAAACCCCAGCACCATGTACACAACTAAGTATCGGAACAACAAAAACTAGATGAAAAACTAAAAATTGATTCTCTTCTCTCTCTTTCTCTCTCTCCCTCTCTCTCTTAAAAAAGAAGAAAAGAAACTCCAGTTAAAAACTTCAAAACACTATCAGCATATTATCTGGCTACATGGTTCAGAAACCATAGTCCTTCTCCATTGTTGACTTTTCTTCCTGATGCAAGAATTTTAGTGTACAGGCTGAATCTACAATAAAACTTTATCCCACTATATATGTAGTAGAGTAATTAATCCCAAGCAGATTTGGGGGTGTTTTGTGTTAGATGAAGATTAACTTTTTGACTACACCTTAAATAAACTTTTCAAGTAGTTTGCAAGCAGGAAAGTAGCTCCCTACAGAAAAGAAAAATGAAAATTATTTTTATTATTTTATCTTTAGATTCATTGACAAATCTAGACTTTTGGAATATATTGTCTGTAGTTGTTCAGGATTGACCATTTATTTGGATACAGCAATCTGTTTTTCTTAGGGAAAACCAAATATCTATGATAAGTGTTTGCTTTAGAGGATGGTTTCTTTGTTTGATCTCTTGGAATAAAACACCATGTGCTATTTCTTTCTGGTTTTTTTTTTTTATCTTATTACAAGGATTCCCACAATTATTTCTAAAATATAAATCTTTTTCTGTGTTTTTTTTTTCTCTCTCTTTGTACTGGGGACTGAACTAAGGGGTGCCTTTACCACCAAACTACATCCTCAGCCCTTTTTTATTATTTTATTTTGAGACAGCATCTCACTAAGTGGCTTAGGGCCTTGCTAAGTTGCTGAGGCTGACCTCAAACTTGTGAGCTTCCTGCCTCAACCTCCCAAGTTACTGGGACTACAGGCATGTACCTGGTAATTGGTGTGTGTGTGTGTGTGTGTGTGTGTGTGTGTGTGTGTGTTATACATATTTTCTAATATGTGAACTGAAGTTCTCTGCAGCATCTATATCCATATTAAAGGTCCTAGAAACTGCCTAATGTTGGCTGACTAGAACAGTGTGATTGTGGAAAGAATGTTGTAAGTCCAGAGGCAAAATTATCTTTAGTTATCCTCCCTTTCATTGCTTTTCACCTTGACTCTGCATCTGATCTACCCATCTGCTAATGGAAAAGCTTCTCAGAGTGTATTGCTATGCTTAACAGACCTTCAGCCTCCACCAACCCTTTCCTAAGATGCCATCAGCTCCTTCGCTATAGAGGGGTCTTCCTCACCTTGCTGTGCGTTGCCCACCCGATGCTCCACCAATGGAACTGGTGAACACATTCATTTATGACCACCTTTTGTTCTGTGACTCCAGAAGTTCATGTCCCTTCTTCCATAGTGGAACCTGTCCTTCAGGGAAACGTGAGTCCATCTCCCAAGGTCATGGACACTCTCATTTGGCTCAGAATTGACTTTTTCATTTGCTTTCAAGCAGAGTCATTGTTTTATGTTGACAGCATTTAAAAGGAAAATAGCCATTCATAGATAACTGAAATCTTATCATATATATTCATTAAAGAAAAGGGAAAGGTCCTGCCATTGAGGAGCTTAGAATACAGTAAAGAAGCCATATCAAGGTCAACGTGGTATAATAAATGCCTTTAATAGCAATTTAGTTTTTTTAATCTAATTGATTTTTTTGTGATGTAAGGCTTTTCTTTCTAAACCTTGTATTGCACAAATGGAGTTTTCCTTCCATTTTTTAGTGGTGGTTGAAAAGCCCTAGATCAACACTTCCGTTCTTCCTAATTTTGTAGATTTAGATTCTTATCTGTCGCAAGTCTATCGCATTTTTTGTTATTTGATTCCTCATATATTTTAATGAAAAATGGGATACCCCAAACCTCAATGATCTGTGATTATTAAAGTGATTCGTTAAAAGATCTCGTGAAGCAATGTTTCTAACATACATTATTTAAAAATCCTCTTGTAAGCTCCATGTCATCATGGCTCTTATGAATATAATATCACAATATCACTTGTCCTGGTACATAGCACGGATGATAAATAGGAAATTATTATATTTTAAGGCATAAATATTCATTAGAACTTTTTCTTTGATCAATCGGTCCATCTTATTTTAGTTCATATTGTTTATATTGTTTTCTTCTGATCCTTTCTTGTTCTTCCACTAGAAGAAATGTGATGCAATCATAATTCTGCAGGCTTTGTGCTTTTTCAATGCTGAAGTAACTAACTCTGCATAACTGTGCAGGAAAAACAATAAACGATGAAGGAAGAGCTCACTGATGTCAAATATCTTGCTTGCTGATTCCAGATGGAAATTGCAATAAATTATTGGTTTAATAATATTGCTTGAGAACTTCCAACTTTCTGAATATACTAACAAAATGACACACAATTGCCAGAGTAAGTTTTTTCTCCAGTCAAAAATATTTAAAGATTATAGACGCTGGAGAATAAACTACTTTCCATCTGAGAACCTAATACATTTAAAAATATTTAAACAGAGCAATGAAAAGAATCCTTAATTTATTAACAGTTTTCCCATAACAGTCTTCAACACGCTCACTGTGCACAGATGAAAGGCTTTTTTTCAGCGTAGGCTTATCCATTATTATAGGCCACGAAGAAAAGACCAATTCTACCCTGATTTAGGCAAAAACATACTAAAACATTTAGAAAACAGGTTCAATAAGAGGAATGGAGTGTTTGGGATAATCTAGTAAGAGAGTCAAAACTGAATCCTGTAGAAATCTAGGGGACTTCTAGCTATTGAAATAATTCCTCTTTCTTTTTTTTTTTTTTAAGATAAAGGGCCAGTGAGAGAGAAAGAGAAAAACTATTTTTATTTAGTTTTCATGCAGCTTTCGTTGCCCCAAGACTTCATTGTGTAACGTGGTGCTGGGGTTTGAACTCACATCCTCACACATACCACACAAGCACCATAACCACCAAGCCACTGCTCCAGCCCCTTCAGAACTTCTGGAACTTCTGGGCTGTTTGGCCAGAGAGATGCAGACTTGAGGTGGGAGCATCATTGGCATGCAGGGCCTTGCAGCCACGGCTGCAGAAGTCTGAAGTTGTCAAGAGATCTGGTGTGTGGCATCAGCAGCCTCTGCTAAGATGCAGGTGAGGAGTGCCACGGCACGTCAGGAGAGACCACGAGGACAGTAGATACGGCTGCTCAGCAAGTTTTCTCCAGGCAAACACAGGGCATACAGGACAGCTGCTAGGGAACTGCAACTGTTTTTCTTTTTTTCTTTTCTTTTTCTTTTTTTTTTTTTTGTGGATTTGAGACCAAGATTTATTTATATATTTTTATTTTTTATTTTATTTATTTATTTATTTATTTGAGATGGGTCTTGCTAAGTTGCTTAGGGCCTCACTAAGTTGCTGAGGCTGGCTTTGAACTTTCGATCCTCCTCCCTCAGCTTCCAAAGCCACTGAGATCGCAGTCAGGCACTACTGTGCCTGGTGAGACTGATTTTTTTTAAATTAAGGAATAAAGTTACTGTGCAATCAAAAATGCATATAAAGTAAATGTTACATGCATATATTCTTAAATCAGAATCACCCCCTAGAGCACATTTAATGGGGTAACCAATTACGGAACGGTGAGTGAGCAAGGACTCCTCCCTTTGCGTGACTGTGATCTTGATCTCATTCACTGAAACACAGTCCTGTGTTTGCTCAGGGAGATATGGCAACCAATAGAGCACTCTCCAGTTCCAAGTCATCAACCATGCTTTACCCTCCCCTTCACTGCGACCAGCAGATGTGATGGTGGCATCTGAGGCATCGGACAGACTAGAGGTCAAGTGCCTGGAAATTTACAGGTGCTGGGACTTCAGGAGGAAAAGGGCACCAGTAGAAATGGAAACGGTGGGATGAGACCTCTGTCCCGGAGAAAGTGAGGAGGGCGGTCAGGGTTCCAGGGGGAGACAGGATGCAGAGTGTGCAGTAGAGGCCAGAAACCCAGTTCTGGAAACTGAGGAATAAGTATTTACGAAGAAGCAAAACCAGTTTCCACTGACAGGAAGTGAGTCATGAGTTAGATTGCGAATAGCAGGAACCGGGATGGGTCCAGAGCCCCTAACTGATGAAGTCAGGCTTCTTCATGTCCTAGTAGACTAAACCAGTGTTGGGAAACATGTAGAGCCTGAGGATCATCTGGCAAGCTTGTTTTAAACATTGGAAACCAGGCTGTCACCTTATCCTACCTCTAGTTAGGCCACCAGAGGCTTAGTGTGAAATTAGGAACCAGCATCTTAACAAGGGTCCAAGTGCTCAGATGCAGGCATGCTGTGGACTGGGAGATTAAAAACACTGAATTAACCTAAGGTTGACTCCAGGGTGTGAGAAAGGAGTGAGCTCCTGCTGGAATGAAGGTGATCAACTTATCCAGGTTTATCCAGAACCTTCCCAGTTGTAGCATGGGAAGTCCCAGGCCCAGGAAATCATTTAGCCCCAGATAAATTGCAACAGGGGACTTCCCCAGTGAGAAGGGAAGGGCCACTGTACCAGGAGTCACTGAAGACCTAAGCACCATCACCTCAAGCCACAGTCCCTGGAGAACCCATGCTGCACCAACCTCCTCCTCCCTCACACACTTTAAGCTCCTCCTTTCTTGATGCAAATCGGTGATACTTGTTGTTATGGTTTGAATGGGAGGAGTCCCCCAAAAGCTCACATGTGACAATTTGGAAGTCTAAGGTAAAATGATTGGCCCAATCAGTGAGTTGAACCCCTTATAGGGATTAACTGGAACTGTGGGTTCGTAGGGTAGGGTGTGGCTGGAGGAGGTGGGTCACTGGGGGTGTGGCTTTGGGGTAGATATTCTGCATCTGACGTGGTGGAGTTTCTTGATCTCAGATGTGACGTCTTGAGCTCTCTGTACTGCAGCCAGGCCTGCCACCATGATGTTCAGCCTCACCTTGAGCCCTGCAGAATGGACCCAGCCTTCCATGGACAAAGACCTCTGAAGCCATGAGCCCCCAAATACACTTTCTCCTCCTAAAATTGTTCTCATCAGGTCCTTAGGTCACAGCAGCAAAAAGCCGACTAAAACACTCACTGAGGGAAGAACTAATGCCTAAATGCTTATGAGGCCATGGGTTGAAGGTTCTGCTTCTGGAGGTCACAGATCTGCCCTGAATTCTTTGATCTTCATGCCCAGAAATTGAAAGACTCCAGGGGTAAAAACTAGAAAGAAAACAGAAGAGCACCCCAGCTTTGGGATGGCTATCTACTTAAATACTCCAGTAAAATACGCAAGGCTGGCTGGGATGCAGGACCGGGGTTTGTATCACCCTCCCACCACTTAGAAAACGTCACGGCAAGCACTACGTCACTCTCTGCGCCTCTCTGTCCTCACCTGTAGAGTGGAAACAATCCACAGGTGTTAACTTCACGGACCAAATTAGTCCAATCAGGATTACGTGCCTGCCACATAGCAACTACTCCATTAACGGAAGCTATTGTGAGGATTAAAACCCTAATATGAAAACAACTCTGAACCAGTCAGTTACTTGGCTGAGTAACACTAGTCATTCACCCCCCAAGCAAATTAAGCTGTACTATTCAAAGTTGTTTTAGGGCTGGAGTTGAGGCCTTGCCTAGCATGTGTAAGACCCTGGGTTCAAAATCCAGCATTGAAAAAAAAATTAAGCAAGAAGTTTGTTTTCCCCATCACCTAAAATATCATGTGGAAAAAACCTCCGCTCCTCAGCCTTTCTCTGGAGCTGGCGGAAGGATGAATCACCCCAAGCAGGATGTTTAAGAGCGCCCCCGTAGGCAGAGCATCCCAGTAGTTCACAAGCGCGGGAGGCAGGCTTGGAAAAGTTTCAAAGCCTGTGGAGACTCAGATTGCTTCTCGCCGCCGGTGGATTAGTATTGGTGGGATGTCCTTAACCACACACTTCACCTCCATATGTCTCAGCCCTCTTCACCTTTCCCTCTGACTGTGACAATGAGAATATTGAAATCAATAAGTTCACTCTCCTTGCTCCACATGCTCAAGTGCTTTGAAATGACAAATGGCTCGGGAGGAAGACACCAAGCAGTGGCAGGGAGGACTCGGGTGGAGGCTGGAATTGGCAGCACACACGGTCTAGAGACAAGGGGAGAGAAGAGTGTGCCAGGGCTGGGAATGCAAGGACCCCCTCTGTACTGTCACTACTCAGTAGTGGGGACAGGTCACTCTAATTCAGGGGACCCTACAGTCCTTCCTCTGCACAATAAAGGCACTGGGCCAGATAAACAGCTATTATCCCTTCTGGTTGCAAAAATCCTAACAACACTTGATGATAAAATGTCAGGCAGCTGGCTTTCACTGAATTCAGTGGCTTTACAAGTGTCTTTCCTTTTGTCACCCTGCTATGATACATTCTGAGCATGCATGTGCCTTTCTTGCAGACCAAAATTCCTTAATAGCGGAGACTTTGTTTTAATCTCATTTTATTCCCAGTGCCTGACATGGGAAAACGTCCAATACCATGGTTCTGGAATTGCACCCCTGCGTTAGCCTCTGCATAGAAACTGTGGTTCTCTCACATGGAATAAGCAAGGAAAGTTCAGCAAAGGGACGATTTACAAGGTCTAGGGTGAATTAGCGTAGATTTGCACCAAGGGATGGTGGAGCATCCCCAAAGCTAGCAACTGCAAGTAATTGCTAGTCTTGTAGCCCTGAAGGGGGATGGAGGGAGCCATTGCAGGACCTTGAGACAGCAGCCAAAGCTGTGGGCGCTGACCCGCAGAGAGAAGCAGCCCATGGCCTTCCCCAGAGAAGGAAGCTGGGGCCACACACTACATTGGCAGCCTCACCCTCAAGTGCCCAGTCGCCCTCCAGTGCTTCCAAGGGCTCATCACGATGCAGCAAGGGAGCTTGGCTGAGTGTTCAAATGCTGAGATAGTTCACAAAGGCCGGCCTCCCAGGGCACCAGGCGGACCAGGAAGAGTGGAAAGCAGATTTTAGGGGAGCTGGGTGGACAGAAAACATCCAGCATCCTGGGCTCCCTGCTCCTCCTTCCAAGCACCTTGAATAACTCTGTCCATGCAGGCAATTCTTGCTCCACAAATAAATGCACAACTCTTCAGCCTGCGTGTGCGTAGCTAAAACCCACTTACGTTTTACTTTATAAGTGTCACCTACCTCCTAGCATATTTATTTCATCAACCAAACTGGAGGCTCCCTACAGACAAAGATGATATCATCTATTTCTAGAGCCATCTCTAGCATATTCATGCAATACACATGATATATGTATATGTATAACAGGAATGACCAACTTTTTTAGTGTGTGTTAATTCTACAGATTAATGGATTTCCTTGAGGCATATTCGTACATGCGTATAACATATGTTCGTCATTTCCTTCTCCTCTAACAGTATTCATTCTCTATTTATGCCCTCTTTTCTTCCCCCTGAATTCCACATATGGAAGAAAACATGTGATATCTCTCTGAGTCTTGTTTATTTCACTTAGCATAATGATTTTCAATTTTACCCATTTTTCTTGAAAATGACATGAGTTTGTTCTTCATTATGGCTGAATTATACTCCATTGTGTATAATTAGATACCACATTTCTTTATCCATTCATCTGCTGACAGGCATCTAGGCTGATTCCATGACTTGTCCACTGGGAATTTTTCTGCAATCAACATAGATATTCTGCTATTCCAATAGTGTGCTGACTTTAATTTCCACGGAGGGGCATAGATGGACCATATGGGAGTTCTATTTTTAGTTGTTTGAGGAACCTTCACACTGATTTCCATAGTAGGTGTACTAATTCACATTCCCACCAACAGTGTATAAGGGTTCCTTTTCCTCTTCATCCTCACCAGCATGAATGATTATTTTTAGCCAAGTTTTCATATATCAAATTATACAATCAGTTATTCCTGTCATGTTAGCCAATTCCTAAATCTCCAGAAAGACCCAAATAAACTGTAGAGTAAGGGTATCAGTCTTCTACAGTATTTTTGTTGAATGGTGATCATGGCAGAAAGGTCTCTTCCCTTGGAAAGACTGACTTTTGGATTTCACTCCACAGTAGTGTACTCAACCCACCTTATTAATATTCACTTGGAGTAATGTGCTGCACAAGACATTGTGAGACATCAAAGATGAATATGGCTTATCTTATGTCCCAGGGAACTCAGAGTGCAGTGGGAGACATGAAATATTGGTGTAACTAGGTAGAAAGAAGGAAAAATAGAATCCTAAAAGAAAAAGAAATGAAATGCTAGGACAGTTCTAAGCAAGAGAAATTATTTTGATAGAGGAAATCAAAATAGATTTCATTTGGGTTAGGTTTTGAAAAGTACATGTTCTATTGTTATGAAAAGGTAAGAGAAAGAATTCACTACATGCATCTGATTAGAAGTTTTCAGGGAAAAACTATCCTTGGTTCTCTGAAAGTTAAAAAAGTATCTCATAATAATACAATTTGCTTTTTAAAAAATGGCAGAATCAAATATGGCGGGTCTTGAATGGCAAGCTGAATCTGAGCCACCTTATTGCAGGCAGTAGGTAGCCACAGACAGATCTGGAGCACACGTAATGAGAGCTAGAACTCAAAAAAAAAAAAAAAAAGTAGCAAGTGATAATGTATTGAGAGCTTTCTGTGCCAAAGATTGTTCTGTAGGTGTATGAGTGTGTGTGTGTGTGTGTGTGTGTGTGTGTGTGTGTGTGTGTGTGTGTGTGTTTGAGTTGCAAGGAATCAAACCCAGAAACCCACATATGCTAGGCAAGCACCCTAGCACTGATCTAAAACCCACCTTCCCAATCACCATTTTTAATATTTAACCCAGTGATGCAATCAAGAGTCAGAGTGGGGGGAGCAGCCCACCCCAGGGGAGAGAAGTATTACATTACCGATACCATTTAGAATGGCAGCTGCAAGACAATAATGAAGACTTTCAGTTGGTTTCACTATTCTTTCCATACTCTCCATAGACAATGCGTCCTCCCCCTGCCCTTCTATCCTGCACCTGGGGCAAACTGTTCTGCATATATTAGCTCATTTAATCTTCAAATCGTCCCTCCAAGTAGTCACCATTATCAATACCAGAGCAGCACAGAGAAATAAAAGCATTTTCTCAAGATAATAAACCTAGTAAGTAGCAAACTAGAATTTGAATGCTGGCTGTCTGGTTCCTAATAACTACTCCAGCTGCCCTGGCAAGAAGATTATAGAGAGTTTCTTTGAAATCAGTGGTTATTCCTGTTAAACTTTTAACTTCATGCAACCCCTGGTAAAGTGGAATTTACGGTGGTAATTTTGTGATAATTCCTGTCCTAAAGAATGACCCATTGTACACTGTACGCACATTATCCTAAACAGCTATATCCTGATTTTAACTTGGTTCTATTTTGAGTCCTAAGACATAAATCAAGGTGTCTACTAAGAATCCAGGTGTACTTGACAGGAACCAAATAACTACAATTGTTTAATCAGGCATGTGGAGATAAGTGCCATGGGAGCCAGGGTATGGGCAGGCCAGGGAGTTAACATGTCCGATGGTTAAATGAAATCATTTCTAGCACTCTTATTGGCTGGACTCTCTGCAGCATTTCTTTCCAAGCAGCCCAACTGCTATTGTTCAAAAGGGTTGTTATTATTAAACCCTTTAAGTATTCCAAATGCCAAGGGCAAAAGCTCTTTGTCACACTCGGTTTCAAATGTGATTGGCATTATAAAGGAATTTCATATTATTAGCTATCATTCAACACTGACTTTATATATTGGATAAGAAATCCTTCTGATTGGTGGACTGGGTAATCACAATTTCCACTGGGTGATGTGTCCTGATTCTAGGTGCACTTTCTGCCGCCTCCTCCTAACACATCTTCCTTCTGCCTCAGTCCCTTCCCCTTAATCTGCCTCTCTCCCTCCTGACAACCATCTCTTCCTCTAGCACCACCGCTGTCAGAGTGTCCACTGGGGACTTTGACTAGCTACTGGCTTATGCATGAGGCCCTGAATTTGAATCAAACCCCTTCAGATTAAAATAAAAATAATAGCAACCGTATTGACAGCCCAGATAGTCGTTTAGTGCTTACCACTTCACCCTTGCATTTTCATTCAATCTCCAAAACAGCTCTAGGTGATAGGAACTATTATGACTGCCATTTTTCTAAGAATATTGAGGGCCATTAAGAAAAACATGAGACTTCAAAGGGTTTATGGCCATACTGTTCATAACAAGTTATTGCATTGCCCAGGAGGCCTGTGTGGCTTCAGAGCATAGGTCCTGGCCCCTCCACTACACCAAGGGCTTCCCCTGCATTGGTTCACCCCAAGGAAACATGACAGCAGAGGAAAGATAGGAGCCATCTGAAGCTCATCCAACAAGAAGCATGCATCCTAGACTAGCTTGCTCTTCAGCCTAGCACTTTGGTTGGAAAGAGAATTACTTCTCCTTGGGACATAGTTAAGCGCTTGTTATCATTTTGTGAATCCCTATGGGGTCATACCCATAGCTGTGATTGGTTAACACTGATACTATTTTTATCTGTTAAAAAGAAAATATTATTCAAGGAAAATTAAATCACTTTCTCCATAATATGAGAATCCCAGATCTCTGACCCTTCCCAAGGAGACTCTTGTCAATAAATACAAAAAAACCATTCTGCCTTGCATTAGCAAAAGAAAGTTTAAAGAAACACAATTAGATTTTCCCCACAATATATTAAATGAAACTCTTAAAATTAAGCCCATTTTTAAAGGTAATTGAATGCTAAGCTTTTTACTTATTTAAGAGCAGTTCCATTCCACCCATTTGGCTTATTAGCATATCAGAATTCACAAGCACACTCGTAATTTAGGGGTGCTTCGCTTACTCTATTCTTCTCCTAGTCAATACGTCTTTCTAAATAGGGGGAACGACCAATAGAACAGCAAATCCCCGTGTGGCAGCCTCATCTGAAGATGCACTATGAGGGCAAATCCCCGTGTGGCGGCCTCATCTGAAGATGCATTATGAGGGCAAACTCATCCTCAATCCACAATGAATGTGCTTCATTTCCCCTTTGCTTTATCTCAAGTTGATCTCATTTGATAAACTGAGAATCACCTGGATCCAAAAAATGACGAACGTGTCCAGAGTATCCATGGAACTTCCTTTCACTTCTTCCACATCTGCCACCCAGATGGTCAGCTCAGCCGGTGCAGAGGAGGAGGGGAGATAAAGAGGTTGAGGGAACTCAGGGATGGGGCAGTGGCCCAGCAGCAGAGCACTTGCCTGGCATGCATGAGGACCCGGGTCCAAACCCCAGCAGAGCTAAGTGAAGGAAAAACAAACACAAAATGAAAAAAATGAGATTAACTCTTTCTGTCTTTTTTTTTCTCTCTCTCTCTTAAAAGAAATAAAGTAGGGAACTCGCTTAATCAGTTAGAGCATTCATGAAATAATTTCTCTCCTAAACAAGATGGTAGATAGACATTTTTATGTAAGATAATGCTGAACAATTTTTAGAGGTTGCTTGGAATGTTGATTTGGGAATGCTAACTTTAAAAATGGTTCTTTGACCTTGCCAAAGCTCAGCAGGACAGGATGCGGGAGTCAGTTAGTAAGGCCATCCTTGGATACAGAAGGCAGGAGCAGTGAGATGCAGTCTTGGCGATGGCAGAACATGTTGGATAAGAAATTGGTGTAATAAGCCTTGGCCAACTTCTGCTGTATTATGGTTGAGTTTTCTAGAAGCCATTCTCATTAATTCCCTCCTAAGCCCGCTTGTGTACATTTTCTGTCTAGGACTTGGAGTAATGAACATAGTTTGTTATTACTTAAAGAGAGAGAGCGAGAGAGAGAAAGAGAGAGGGAAACAATGTTATTTATTTTCCCATCTGGTCTTTGTTTCTCCAACACTTAGTTGTGTACATGGTGCTGGGGTTTGAACCTGAGTCCTCATGCATGCCAGGCAAGTGCTCCAAACACTGAACCATCATTCCATCCCCTAGTTTATAATTTTTAAAAGAGTGCTGGTCCAACTCCTGTATATCTGCCTAGTCAGTCCCTTTAGTGTGAGATGGCATCACTTTTGCTAGGCCTACAGCAACAACCACCTACTTGACCTCTGTGAACAAACTGTTAACCCTAAAATCTCTTCACTCACGACTGAGGATCCATTTTAAAATTCAAACTGGCCCTGTCAACCCTACTTAAAACAACGCAGGATCCTCCAGTGGCTCCCCAGATGAAGTCCCAGCTCCTCCACGGTCCACAGCCCTGCATACTCAGACCCTCACCCTTTCCAGCTTATCTTCACCACCCCCCAACTGCCCTTGAGTCCAACCACTGCACTTTCAGTCGAAGGTGCCTCATTCCCATCCATCACAGACCTTGGAACATGCTACTCATTCAGCCTAGCATTCTTCCTCCTCAGCCAGCCCTCTCCAAAGCTGTGAAGTCACTCTGCCCAGTCATCTTCCCTCTGCGAATCTTGAACCCTTCATCTAAACCAGGATATTTTACTAGCTTCAGTACTGTCAAAAACTAATTTTGGGGGCTGGAGCGGTAGCTCAGTGATCAGAGCACTTGCCTGGCATGCGCGAGGACCCAGGTTCAAACCCCAGCATTACATACACAAATGAGTATTGGAGAAACAAATGCCAGATAAAAAAATAAATACAATTAATTCTCTCTTTCTCTCTCTTTCACTCTCTCCCTCTCTTAAAAAAGGTGGGGGCATTATTGATAACCAGCAGTATATTCTTTCAAGCTTTTTCCTATGTCCGAACAAACTTTTTTTGTTAATGTTTTGACAATGAGATTACATTTTGTAACTTGTGTTTTTTTTTCTTTTAGCTGAATATACTATAGATGTCTTTTGAGAAGGATAAAAGCCTTCCCCAACATCTGAAAGCTGGCTTGGTAGTATCCAGTAGACTTTGATGTTTTCCTGTTGAACTTGTCACAAAACATCAACATCAGACAAGGCCACTCCATGACCACAATGGATCAAGAGAAAAACAAGAAGACTCTATAATCACACCCGAGCACAGGCAAAATGCAAACATTGTCCAATCACCACGAAAATACCCAGACATTCCCTTTTCTGACTATTACAAGTGACTGCTGCTTCTTCATCAGTTCATCTTTACCCTTACTCTAGTCTGTCCCACTAGGTAACAGTTATTAAGACATAAATTTGTGGAATCACCCTAGTGCTAGATAGTGCTAGAAAGCATCCAGTCCAGAAAAAAGTCCCACTCCCTACACACTCCCCAAAACCACCTGACACAGGCAAATCCCATGAAGTCCTTCTAACACCCTCTACTGAGCCTTTCACAGTTTTCCATGAATCTGTTCTCCTTCCTACAACAAGAAAATCACTCACCTGTTCAACTACACATGTGTTCCCAGTGGGCATTGGCTGGATGGATTTTGATGTAACATGCACAAATGTATATATTTTAAAAATTTGTTTTGTGGTATTCCAATGTATGATGTACTGTGCTTTATTTAACTAAGCACCTGTTGATAGATATAGATGTATTTCTTTGTTTCTTTTTTTGTGGGGGAGGTTACTGGGGATTAACCTTGGGGTGCTTAACCACTGACCCACATCCCCAGCCCCTTTTTTTATTTTGAGACAGGGTCTCACTAAGTTTCTTAGGGCCTCATTAAGTTGCTGAGGCTGGCTTTGAATTTGCGATCCTCCTGCCTCAGCCTCCAGAGCCACTGGGATTATAGGTGTGCACCACCACATCCAGCCAGATATGTGTTCCTAATGTAATGAATACCCTTCTACACATTCTTCTATATAACTTGATAGTTATTACCCTAGGATAAATTCCTAAAAGTAGAATTGCTCAGTCAAAGACTATGCTCATTTTCATTTCATTTTAAACTAGCTTTAAAATGACTCCCCTGAGAAGTCAAATAACACTTATGCAATCATTTAATTCTAGAAAATTTACAATCATATATATATATATATATATGTATATATATATATGGACATTTTTATCTCTTATGGGGTGTAATATAGAAGAATCAAGGCTGAATCAAGACTAGATTGTGGGTGATGTGGGAGTAACTACAGTTTAAGATCAAATGCACATCGTATTGTTACTTTATATACATTTATGAATATACAACAATTCAACTCCTTAATAAAAAATAGAAAAAATTAATTTTAAACAATATAAATTTTACATTATATGCAAACATAAATTTTAGATTATATAAATTTCAAACTATACAAATTTTAAACTAGAGATATGCATGACCCCTTTTAGAAAAAGGTCATGTTGTGCTTATATTCAGTTTTGATTCATGCTTCAAAATTATACTCTCAAAAGTGTATAACAATGCCTTTTTCTCTGCATGTAAATTTAAGACAGAGAATATTAAAAAGAAAATTCAAAGGTCCAACTCTTTTCAACTTTGGTTTCCTTATTTTTAAATTCAGGCAATGATATCTATTTTGTAAACCTGTTTGAGGACACTAAAGGATATAACATACAGAGAAAGGCTTTGTGCATTTTGTTTGGCCCACAAAAGATGTATGAATAAATGATAATAATTGATTTTGTTATTATCAATTGGTTTATCTGCCGCATTAAATTGGCCTCTATGTAGTGGGCCTAGTTCTATCTTTAATCTTCAGAAACTAAATCTCAGCTATACTCACCTTAAGACCTCAAGTTACTATATTTAATAATATGAGGCTAGGAAATTTAAATTATGTGAGTGAGCTGGCCAGTCTAGGAAAGAAAAACATCTTCCCTATATCTTGCTAACCAGGCTTCTGGCTACAACTTTCGATTGACCCCTGCTTTGGAGAATCTGAGAATATTCTAATAGCAGAACCAGGCACTTGATGAACATCTCCAGATTCCATCTTAAAGAGCCACAGTGCAATCTAAGTGAGGATAAGGAGGCAGCGAGTGCAGGCTCTGAAGGATGAACGGGGTGGGGGCATTTCATGGGCCCATTTCCCTATTACAGAAAGAGATATTTATTGCCTGCAGCACAGCTGAGGGGCTGCATTTGGAAATGCCATAGAAAGCAGTCTGTGGCTGAGGTCCTGGGGCTCAGCCCAGGATAAGGCATTTGGCAGGTTCAGCCCCAGAATGGCAGGAAGCTTGCTTCCCAAACAGCAGCTGCAGAAGAGACTGAGTTTGTTAAAACTTATTTTCATCGCCCAGTGCACCCTTAAGCACTCACCCACACACAGGGCTGTCTTTGTGATCCAAGACAGGAGAGCAGGGGAGGGAAGGCAAGAAGGGGAAAGAGGAAAGGAGAGAGGAGTAGGGAGGAAGGAGGAAGAGGTGGGGGAATGAAAGGAAGAGCAGGCAGAGAGGGAGGGGAAAGAGGATAGAAGCAAGGGAGGGGGCTGGAGCCATGGCTCAGCAGTTACAGCGCTTGCCTGGCATGCATGAGGACACAGGTTCGAATCCCAGCACCATGTGCACAACAAAAATCACATATAAAACTAAATAAAATTGATTCTCTCTCTCTCTCTCTCTCTTACCTTCGTCTCTCTCTCTTAAAAAAAAAAATGGAAGGGAGAGGGAAACCTGGAGAACTCACTTCTTGCTCAAGGAAATACTGACAAAGTGATCTTTTCCACAAAAGAACCCCCAGGTTTTCTGCACTCTGTCCACTCCTCTGTGTAAGATTCATGTTTTTCTTTTCTGTCCAAGTTAAGGACTGCAATGCAGTATGGACTACCTCCGTTTTTAGGTTCCCCCTCCCCCGTTAAGATAGTAACTCCCTCCCCTGTGGAGCTCCCTTCTCTCCGCGACCCCTTCAGATGCCCGCCCACCTCTTTCTGGTGACCTCTACTGACACATGTCTACACGTCTACTCTCTCCTGCAACCCCTCTCTCTCCCAGTGGCCGCCTACTTCCTTACCTCACCTCAGCCAACCACCTAGATTGTGCTCCTCCAATCAGAGCCAAGGGCAGCACCGCATCGGGTTGGGGATAAAACTCCTAATGTTCCTGTTTCTGTGTGCATTTTTCTTTTCCCCTTCACCCAAAGTACAATTTCTGCCTCGTTCACCGGCATCCTACCATGTGTGTGATTTCATTTCTAACACTTGGCATCTATGGCTGCCTTATTATTGGTATTATTATAACTGGTATCATTGGAATTTTTGATACTTTCTTATTAGTTCTTGATATCTATAACTTTAACTTCAATGATAAATGGACATTTCAAATAAAAATTTCACCTTTTAGAGTAGAAACAGCACAGAAATATTGAGTAACTGCTCTAATGTTTTCCCAGATACGGATGACCAAAGGGGTATTGTGAGACAGACTCTCAGGTCACAACCCTGGTCCCTGCCCAAAGCCAGTCTTCTGACTACTTCTCTCTCCTTGCTCATTTGTTTCACAGATCAATCACACCTTAAAAGGGTGTCATTTCAGCCACTGGAACAGCTTGATATGCCAGTGGTTCATCTGGGATGAGTTTGGGCTTTATCACCCATGAGCTGTGTGACAACCAGAAGGTCCTTACCTCTCTACGCCCCTGTTTCCTTATCTACAGTAGCAAGATCCAAAACGAGAATAATAATGATGCCTCTGGGGGAAAACTTCTCTCTTCAAGATTCTGATCAAAGCTATAGAGAAAAAAACGGACAAAGATGCATAATTTTGTATCTAGTTTTAAGAATTATTGCCCTACATAACATCAAGGATGCACTGACAGATTTTTAAAAAATAAAACAGAAAAAAAGATGCATTAGGCAGAAACAGACTTGCCTTTCTGCATTTAAGTTTGCAGTGAAGCACAGTTTGGATTCTAGATTACTCTCCCTGAGGACTCAACACTTGCAAGAGTCAGCATCCAGGCTGGAGTGGTGGCTCAGCAGGTAAGGTGCTTGCCGAGTATGCGAGTTCAAACCCCAGCACCACACACACAACAAAGTGTCGGAGGAATGAAAGCCACATGAAAAACTAAATGAAACTGATCCCCTCTCCCTCCCTCCCTCTCTCTCTCTCTCACAATCCCTCTCTCTTTAAAAACAAAATGTCAGCATCCCCCTTTACCTTTATAACTGGTAAGGGTGCAAATGAATATTAGCTCAGATGCAGGAAAGCAGGACCGAAGCGGGGGGAAGAGATGCAGCACACGTGTAGGCAAGAATCTAGAAGCTTTTATCAATGATGCTGCCTTCATCTTTCTAGAATGCTCTGGGGAAGAAAGTGAATCCTCCCACGCGGACTTAACAGGAACAAAGGTCCTTCCTGGCCCTGTGGTTCTGCACTGAACAAATACAATCTTCTCTAGGTTTTAAAGAGGCATCCACTGCCCTTTACTGTTTGGATGACAGCAAAAGTATTATTAGTTGCATGGAAAATTTCAGCCAGTTGTTCTCAGGAATGCTTTTCTGCTTCACATGAAAGGACACAAGGTGTTTGATCATGCACAGACACCAACAGGGCAGGCAAAAGCCTACAGCCCAGAAAGGAAAAGGCACAAAACAGATCTGGGACCTCAGAGACAGCTCCTTTAAGAAGGAAGATTCGGCCAGGTGCAGGGGCTCACGCCTATAAACCCAGCAACTCAGGAGGCTGAGGCAGGAGAACTGCAAGTGGAAGGCCAGCCTCTATACTTCAGTGAAGCCATAAGCAATTTAGTGAGATCCTGTCTCAAAATAAAAGATGGAAAAAGACCTGGGGATATGACTTAGACTTTAAATGTCCCTCCGTTCAATCCTCAGTACCAAAATAAAACTTAAATTAAAAAGGAACAGTGACTCAGCTTTAAAATGAGGCTTGAAATTCTGTCCTTATTTTCTTTTTGCTGATTCAGGCAGGGCAGACATTCCCCAACCTCAGTTTATAGCCTTTGCTTATCAATTATTTGATAAAGTTGCAAATAAGGAAATTTCCTGGACCTACTTGGTAGAAGTTCTCACTCTCCTACCTGCCTTCTCTATGAAAATAAATGAAGCCTATCTGACTAAGCCTTTCCAAAGAGCTGTTCAAAATAAAAATTAAAAAAATGTGATTCAGGCTATTTTATAAATCTTTAAAATGTGGCTAATTCACAAAATCAAAGTATCTTGGTGTTGAAAGAAACTTGTGAAGCTATCTAGAATGAGCCACTTCAGATGTAGCAGAAAGACAGGCAGATTAAGTTAAAGCCCCAATTTAGATTTCTCCTCCTCCCTTTCTTTAAAGTAATAAGATTTCATTAACTCCGGCACACTGTTCCGCGGAGTAACTAGAATTAAGCTGACAACGTGTTGCTGAGCTGAAAACCAACCTCGACAAGCAGATCAGGGTGGTTTAGCACTCTGTATCAATTACTTGGCGCACATAGATGTCCTTCCTATTTCCTGCCTGTCTCAAGTCCGTTCTGCATAGTAGATGGCTTAACTATTTTTCTTCTTAAGAACAAAATTCCCTTCAATCCAAACTCTACTGCCAGAATTCTGGGTCTGTGCAGTGCGTGTTTGAACGTGCATGAGTTTCCGTCTACGTTACCTAATTTCATCATCAGTCCGGCCTCTGTGCCACACCTTTTTAATTTTCCATGGTAGCAACCTTCAAACTGGGACTCTGCAACCCTCGGGAACACAGACTTTCCAAACGGTATGTGAGCACAAATAGTTTCACGGGAATACGTTTCCAAAGCCTCAGTCTCGGTATGTACTTTCCCCAATAATTTGTGCCCAGAAAAGTGCCTGTAGTCAGCAGACTGCCATCTTTCCCTCCGTGCCCCAACATTCTCTCCCTCTTAACAGAAGAAAGCAAGTTCTCCTCTATTCTGATGACTGCTATTGGAAGATCATCCAGTGATCTCTAATTCTTTGCTTGTGACAATTTTTTTTTTAAAGAGAGAGAGGGATAGTGAGAGACAGAGAGAGAGAATCGACTTTATTTAGTTTTTCATGTGGCTTTCATTGCTCCCACACTGCGTTGTGTACATGGTACTGGGATTCGAACCCACGTCCTCATGCATGCCAGGCAAGTGCTATAACCACTGAGCCACTGTTCTAGCACCTGCTTCCAAAAATTTGAAGAATTTAATGAACATGTATGCTA
>PVKS010030187.1:0-24637 GCA_004027875.1 Aplodontia rufa | reverse complement strand
TAATATATGTATGTATGATAAGATATTATATGTGTATATATAATAAGATTATATATGTATACATAATAAGATTATATATAATAAGATTATATATGCATATGTACAATAAGATTATATATAAGATTACATATATATATATTACATATATATATATATATACAAATTTCCAACATAGGCAAATTAATTTATGTTGTTAGAGGACAACAATGAGGGTTTCTTTTTTTTTGGAAAAGTCACCAGAACAAAGTGGTACAAAAGGGGATTCTAGAAGGCTGACAATGTTCTTTCTTAATCTGGAATTAGTTTTCATGAGTGTGCTCAATTTGTGAAAGAATGTCACCTAGAACTACTATAAGTTGTCAGAATAAACAATGCATGTTATAATTGAATAAAATTTTTTGAATTGCAATAAAGAAAACCCAGGTCAATTGATTTGATAGTTCAGTTATAGACTGAAATAACAGAGGGCTAAACCAGGAAACTTCATGAACTTCTGATCATAGATGACAAGAGTCCAACTATAAGAACTAGATATCATAGACACAACATGAACTAGATGAGTTAGAAGATGAGCACAAAAGCAAAGTGAATTAAAGAGAGAAAGCAAGGAAAGCAATCCTAATGTGTGTTGGAACTGGGACACAGAGGAGGATATGAGAGTCAAATCAGGGATACTATGGGCAGGGAAAGAGTGATCAACTTTATTAGATCCTGGATAAAGTGTCAGATGCATAACTAGAGTCAATATGAATTACTCCAAACTCCTCATGTATAGCTACAGGCATATATGTGTATAATCTCCTTAGCTGAATCCAGGTAAGGCTTCCTCAGGCTTAGTTTGGTACAAGGAGTGTCTTCCTCCGAAAGTCCTGCTAACAGTGGAGTCCAGAGTAAAACTAGAACAAGATAAATAAACCAGGGAAGGTCATACAAACAAGCTCCAAGCAACAGAGGAACAGAGCCAGGGTCTATAGTTCAGGAAGACAAGAATGTATATTAAATACCTGAGACATCCATCAGGTTACAACCTGGAAAAATACCTGTATCTAATGAGTGGGTTGTTCTCCATTTGTATGGAAGACTGGCTTTAAGAAATAAGTAAGAAACCTCTACCACAGTAGTGCTCAAACTTTTGGGCTCTTTCACATTCATAAAAAGTACTAAGGATCACAAAGGAGTTTAGGATCTATATCTGTTCATAGTTACTGTGTTATTGTTAAAATGAATCTTAAAATATTTATTCATTTTTAATGTTAAAACATTAATAAAACTATTACATTTTAATGTAAATACTATATTTTTAAAACTTTGTACTTCTCAAAACAATAAAGAGCTAAACATGGCATAGATTACATTTCATAATTTTTTTAATACCTCTCTTAACAGAAACAGGGGTTTTCATAACTACTTCTCTGTTCCAATACTAAATCACATAGCCTCTGGAAAATTCTTTCACGCATAAGAAAATGAGACTGAAAAAGAGAAATAATATCTTAGTATTATTATGGAAATTATTTTGATGTCATAGACCCCTTGGAGGAATCTCAGAGAACCCAAACAGTCCCAGGAAAATGCCTTAAGCATCACTGGTTTGTTAAGTGCCAGTTTGATCTTACATTGCAGAATGTGACTGACCTACAGAATTGAGTTGTTTGAATCCATAGTCGACTATGACAGCATGGAATTTAATAGCTTTGAAAAATTATGAAAGACCACTCTAAGAGTACATTCATGATTTGTCTCTAAAAGGGATATATAGAGAGAGAAAAAGACTTGTAAATGTCATGAAAATGAGGTAAATCTTTAAAAACAAGTTGCACCTGTTATATTTACTGAGACTTTACAAAATCTTTGGCTAAATCAACAGAGGATCTGTGGGTACACTGTTGGGAAGCAATTATTGGAAAAGAAGTATATAGAAAAATTAAAGGTCAGTTTTTTAATAGAGAAAATGAAAATTTATTTCAACACATGTAACAGGTGAACATCTCAGGAGTGCAATGATATAAAGAAGCGATGCTTAATTAAATACGTTATAGGTAAAATACACATACACACACACAAACAAACATGCTTTAAGAAACAAATTGCACAAAATTAGTGGATTTACAGTAGTATGTTTGATCAGTATTCTGGAGAAATGAGTTAAGTAATTGTGCAAATTTACGATTTATGATCACAAGGATGACAAGAGCTCAAACAAAATTGAAAAATTTGAAGTTCAGTTAAGTGGAGCTGAGGGCCCAATTCTGATTGTCCTATACAATACCACTTGCATAACAATATTTGTCTTTGTGTGTATGTGTGTGTGTGTGTGTGTGTGTGTGTGTGTGTGTGTGTGTATGTATACTATGGATTTAACCCAGGGGTATTTAACCACTGAGATACATTCTCAGTTCTATTTCTATTTCATTTTTTTAATTTGAGACAGGGTCTCGCTAAGTTGCTTAGGGCCTCAATAGGTTACTGAGCCTTGTTTCAAACTTGTGATCCTCCTGTCTCAGCCTTCCAACCCACTGGGATTACAAGCATGCACCACCACACCCTTCTTCAATATGGGTCTTAAAGTATAGAAATGATAATCCCATTGTTCTGATGGGTTTGATAAAACAGGATGGCCAGTGAGCAGTTTCATGAAACCTTTTTTATTGCTATCTCCTGACTATTGATGTTATGAAAGAAATATAAGCATAACATGAAAACATTAATATAGTCATAGGGAGAGTCAACAGAGGAAACTATCAAATGTTTCAAGACTGGAATAAGTGTTCTTTAGTCTGAAATCAGAAATCACAAAGTCATGACAATTTCTCATTGAACAGAAATCTGCAAATAGTTTCTGTTGGGGCCTGTTTGAGTACCTCCAGAAGGCTCAGGACACTACTGGTAGGACCCCTGTCTGGAGCAGCCCCGCCTACCTGCTCACAACCAACCAGGGGAGGTTCCTCACCTGGAACACCCCACTTACCTGACGCTCTGTGTGCCTGTTGGGGACTGTTTGAGTCCCTCCAGAAGGTGCTCAGAATAGGACCAGCAGGACCCCCATTCAGAGCAGACCAGCATTTATAAACAGAAAACCAGCATTACAAAGAAACATTAAAGACAAACTCCAGATAGAAGAATAAACTAAAATTCCTCAAAACCCAAAAACAGAGGAAATTCAATAAAGATACATGCTATCAATAGACAACTAAGATAGCACCGAACTTACTAATAAAACACAATAACTATGAACCACAACCACATAACCATTCTAACACTGAATGTGAATGGTCTCAACGCACCAATCAAAAGACACAGACTAGCAGATTGGATCAAAAAATAAAATCCAACAATATGCTGCTTACAGGAAACCCACCTTACAGCCAATGACAACCACAGATTAAGGGTAAAAGAATGGAAAAAAATCTACCAGGCATACGGCCCAAGAAAGCAAGCTGGAGTTGCAATTCTTATATCCAACAAAGTGGATTTCAAACATAAATTAATCAAAAGAGATAAAGAAGGCCACTACATCCTAGTAAAGGGAATAATACAACAGGAGGAGATAGCCATAGTAAATATATATTCTCCAATCACCAATGTCCCCAACTATGTGGATAAATTACTGCAAGATATAAAACCACTGTGGACCTCAACACAATAGAACCAGGAGAATTTAACACTTCTCTATCACCAAAATACAAATTATCAAAGCAAAATCCAATAAAGAGATCTCCAGTCTGAACAACACCATAAATCAAACAGACTTAACAGACATCTACAGACTATTCCACCCCAATTGTCTTCTTCTCAGCAGCACATGGATCCTTCTCCAAAACAGATCATATTCTAGTTCACAAAGGAAATCTCAGAAAATATGATATATCTCAGAATATGATACATATTATTCCATATATCCTATCAGATCATGATGCCATGACCCTAATAATTAAGAGCAAAAACCATGGCACAAAACACACATGTATGTGGAGATTGAATAACACCCTATTAAATGAAGAATGGTTTCAAAAAGACTTGAGAACAGTATTTAAGGAATTCTTAGGGGGGAAAAAGGAATTCTTAGAAGAGAATAAGAAAGAAGACACTACATATTGAAAACTCTTAGACAGCATGAAAGCTCTCTTAAGGAGAAAATTTATTGCACTGAGTGTCCACATTAATTATCAGGAGCTATCCCTAACAAATAAGCTTATGCTCCAACTCAAATCTCTACAAAAGGAAGAACAATCTAATCCCAAAGCCAGCAGAAGACAGGAAATAATTAAGATCAAAGCTGAAATCAATGAATTTGAGAACAATGCAACAACAACAACAAAACAGAATCGATGTAACAAAGAGCTGGTTCTTCAAAAAAATGAATGAAATTGACAGACCCCTAGCTAATCTAACTAAAGAAGGAGATAATCAAAGCAAATCAACAAAATCACCAATGAAAAGGGGGTGATTACCACTGAGCCCCTTTAATTCAAACAGATTATCAGAACATATTTTGAAAAACTATACTCCTCTAAATCAGATAATTTGGATTACATGGACAAATTTCTAGACACATACAACACAAATTGACACAGGATGATATTGAAATCCTAAACAGCCCAATAGCAGGCACCAAAATTCATACAGCAATGAAAAGTCTTCAAGAGAAGAAAAGCCCAGAACCTGATGGATTCTCTGTGGAGTTTTAACAGACCTTTGAAGAATTGCTAACATCTGTCCTTATTAAGCTATTCCAAGAAATTGAAAAAGAGGGAACTCTCCCAAACACTTTTTATGAAGCATCCATAACTCTGATACCCAGCAAAGACACTTAAGAAAGAAAAAACTACAACCAATACCCCTCATAAATATTGATGCAAAAATCCTTAAAAAGGTTCTTGCAAACTGCATTAAAAAACACATCAAGAAAATAATTCATCATGATCAAGTGGGCTTCATTCCAGGTATGCAAGGCTGGTTCAACATATGCAAATCAATAAATGTGATTCATCACTTAAACAGAATTAAGGTCAAAAATCATATGATCATCTCAATAGATGCATAAAAGACCTTCAGTAAAATTCAGCACCCATTTATGCTCAAAACTCTAGAGAAAATAAGGGATCAAAGGACCTTAACTTTGTAAAGGCCATCCATATATGCTAAACCCTCAGCTAGTATAACACTAAAGGAGAAAGTTTGAAAGCATTTCCACTGAACTTGGGAACAAGACAAGTCTGACCGCTTTCACCACTTTTATTCAATATAATCTTCTAGACCCTGGCTGGAGTAATCAGGCAAGAGAAGGAAATCAAAGGGATAAGAATATGAAAGGAGGAAGTCAAACTATCCCTTTTTGCTGATGATATAATTCTATAATTGGAAGATCAATAAAACTCCACAAGAAAATTGCTAGAGCTAATAAGCAGATTTGGCATAGTAGCAGGCTACAAGATCAACACCCATAAATCAATAGCTTTCCTACAGGACAACAGTATTAGGGTAGAAGAAGAAATTAAGAAATCTGTCCCATTCACAATATCCTCTAAAAGAATAAAATACTTGGGAATTAATCTAACAAGTAAAAGACCTCTACAAGGAAAATTATTAAAGAGTGAAAACAGAAATTGCAGAAGACCTGAGAAAATGGAAAGATGTTCTGTGCTCTTCATTAGACAGAATTAATATAATTAAAATGGCCATTCTGCCAAAAACACTACACATATTCAATGCAATCCCCATCAAGATTATCATGTCATTCTTTTTGATATAGAGAAAGCATTTCTTAAATTCATATGGAACAACAAGAAACCCAAGAAAGACAAAACAGGTGGTTTTGCAATACCAGATCTAAAATTATACTATAGAGCTGTAGAATTAGAAACAGCATGGTACTGTATCAAAATAGGAATGAAGACCAATGGAATAGAATAGAAGACTCTGAGACAAACCCACAAATCTTTAAACATCTGATCTTTGAAAAAGGGGATCCAAATATAACATGGAAGAGAGACAGCCTATTCAACAAATGGCGCTGGACAAACTGGACAGCCACTTGCAAAAAAGTGAAATTAGATCCTTAACCTTGCACAAAATCAAATCTAAATGGATCAGGGAATTAGGAAAGAAACCAGCTACCATACAACTGCTAGAAGAAAAATTAGGACCAACACTCCAGCATACGGAATTTGCCATTCACTTCCTCAACAAGACACCTAAAGTGAAAGATTACAGTCAAAAATCAATGAGTGGGAGACCTTTAAACTAAAAAGTTTCTGTATATCCAAGAAATAGATAAAACAGTTAAGAGACCACCTACAGAATGGGAGAAAATCAATACCATAACGTGTGATCCCTCTGACAGTGGACTAATAGTCAAAATTTACAAAGAACTCAAAAAACTCAAAAACAAAAACACAAACAATGAAATCAATAAATGGGCTAGAGAGCTAAACAGAAACTTCTCAACTGGGGACATTGAACAAGCCTATGAATATATGAAAAAGTCTTCTAAATCACTTGCAATCAGAGAACAGCAAATCAAAACTACATTAAGATTTCACGAGCTGGAGCGGTGGCTCAGCGGTTTCAGTGCTTGCCTAGCAAGCACGAGGACCCAGGTTCAAACCCCAGTATCATGTACACAACCAAGTGTTGGAGCAACTAAAGCCATATGAAAAACTAAATAAAGTTGTTTCACTCGTTCTCTGTCTCTCTCACTGTCCCTCTCTCTTTAAAAAAAAAAAATTTCACCTCACGCCAGTCAGATTGGCAAAGATGAAGAATACAAAAAATAACAAATGCTGGAGGGGTTGTGGAGAGGTAGAAATACTAGCACACTGTTGGTGGAATTGCTGACTGGTCCAGCTGCTCTGGAAAGTAGTGTGGAGACTCCTCAAAGAAATGACCCAGATATCCCTCTTCTGGGGATTTTCTCAGAGGAGTTAAAATTAGCATATTACAGTGACACACCAAAATCATTCATAGCAGCTCAATTTACAAAAGCTAAATTATGGAACAACCCACATGCCCCTCACTGGATGAATGGATCCAAAAGCTCTGGTATATACATACAATGGAGTTCTACTCAGCTATTAGAAAAATGAAATTGCACCTGTTGAAGGTAAATGGATGGCATTGGAAGAAATCATGCTGAGCAAAGTTAGCCAAACCCAGAGAGTCAAGGACTGAATATTTTCCTTCATTTGTGGAGGCTGGACCTAAACCCAGGCTTGGGAGTAAGGTAGACAAACTCATATAGTAGATTCATAGTCTAAAAGTGCAAAATGTTAATATTTATGAGATACAGTTTAAAAATACTTCATACGATATTTGAGCAAGCTATGCTGCATAACTGTACAAAAACGTAAATGTTTAATACTATTGTCAAATATTTTGAATAATATAACAAGGGATGATAGGAAGGTAGGAGAAGGGGAAATGTTGGAACTGAGATAAAGCAAGGTACATTCCGAGCAGGTATAAATATCAGTGTATATACTATAGCCATATATATGAAAACGTTCTTCATAGGTATAAGAATTATGTCACTATATTTGAGTTTTATAGGATCAATTTAGGACCCAAAATAAAGGCAAGGGATCAGGGGACTGGAGGAGGGAGGTAGAGGGTTGGGGACAGAGATATTGAACAAATTATATTGCTGATTTGTGTGCATCTAAGTATTTGTGACAACTAATCCCATCATTATGTAAAATATAATGCACCAATAAAAAATAAATTGAAAAAATATGCAAATATGGGAAAATTCTGTAGAACTCTTTTGAAGTTTGATTCTCCTAGAATTTTAAATTAAAGTACAGATTTAAACATTTTCCTACTGGAAGAGTGAGCATGAATAATGCCACATTGTAAAACTGACCTCATTCATTTGAAAAGAAAGGAAATCATCTAACATGAATTTGACTCAGAATCTTAGAAAACTCCAGGCTCCCTTGACATATGCTAGCCCTTGCTTGACAACATGAGCTATAGGAACTCTGATTTGATGCATTTCCGTGAACCTCCCTCTGTGAGTCAGGTTACCAATTTTTATTACCAACAATATGAAAAGTTAAAAGGCTTCAATGTTTAATAAATAGGACATGAGATTTGCTTTATCAAAATCATGTCCAAAATACCTACCTCTTTTTCAGGCTAAATACAATCAACTTAACTCATTTAAATATACTTCTAAGAAGATATAACTTATGTGTTAGGGTTTTACTTGCCCCATTTGCTTTTATGAATGATTTTTGTTAAGGAAAGCTGCCATTTTCATTTTAAACACTTTGAAATGTGGCAATATTATTTCAAATTGAACTTAGGTTTTCCATAAATCTATTTCTAATACAACCAAAACAAATGACATGAAAATATATTGTGTGATTTTGTATATTTTATGTGGGGAAGAAAGAAACTTTGGGCAAACCCACAATTTATTATCAGAATCTCAAAATTATACATAAAGCATAAATTATGAGTTAAGTGATATAAAGTGAAATTTTATTAACAATTAATCTAATTATTCATCATTTTTATCCGCTATGAGATTCAGGGCATGCTATAATTAAACTTCACTATTTTCAAAGTTTATTTATGTTATCTTGCTACTTTTTTACTCAAAAGAAATGTAAGAATAAGATGTCATTCCACATGTATTAATCTATAATGAATAAGACAGTTTAAAAAATTGAGTGCATCTTGATGAATATAAATTTTATTCACTTATTATCTTTTTAAAATTAGTTCAACATAGTTTTACATATTGGAGGTAATTATTGTTATATATTTACACATATATGTATATTGAAATAGTGAGATGTGAGTTAAGGCTGGTCCTAGACCAGAATCTACTGCTCTTCATCCTTTCTCTGAACTCATGTCTCCTCTGTAATTCCACCATACTACAGTTTGAAAAGAACATATACATGTATAGTAATTGTTGACATTTCTTAGTTTCTATGCCTGCCTGTGTATAGCTAGGCTTCTAATGACAGTTGAGTGTTCCAAGTTGTATAGATAACTCCCCTTGTACCTCCGTCCCCTCCCTGCCTCTCCCTATTCTCCCCACCTTCACAGGTATGGTTCCCCCAGCTTATGTGGAGTTTCAACTATGGTGAGTTTATTTGCTTACACTCAGCTGACTATCATCCTGTCTTATGTTTTACACTAGCTTCCACAGATAAGTGAAATCATTTGGCCCTTAAGTGTCTGAGTTTGGGATATTTTCACTCAGCATATTTTTTTCCATTTCCATCCATTTTGCTACAAACGCCATCATGATATCATTCTAATAGCAGTGATATATATATATACGTGTATATATATACGCATATATATATACGTGTGTATATATATGCGTATATATATATACGTATATATATATACACACCACAATTTTTAGTCCATTCATCCAACAAGAGGCATCTAGGTTGGTTCCATAGTTTAGCTATTGTAAATGGAACTGCTAGAAACATTGATGTGGCTGATTCTAGCACATTTGGGAAAATACCCATGAGTGGGATAGCTGGGTTGTAAGGTGGTTCCATCCCTAGCTTTTTGAGAAGTCTCCACACTGCTTTCCAAAATGGCTGTAAAAGTTTGTAGTCCCACCAGTAGTGTGTTGGTGTTCCTTTCTCCCCACAACCCCTCCAGTCTGTTATTGCTTGTATTCTTCATTTTTTTTTTTAAAGAGAGAGGGACAGTGAGAGAGGCAGAGAGAAACAACTTTATTGAGTTTTTCACATGGCCTTCGTTGCTCCAACACTCAGCTGTGTACGTGGTGCTGGGGTTTGAACCCGGGTCCTCGTGCTTGCCAGGCAAGCGCCGAAACCTCTGAGCCACCGCTCCAGCCCCTATTCTTCATTTTTGCACTCTGACTGGAGTGAGGTGAAATCTCAGTGATGTTTCGATTTGCATTTCTCTGATTGCTAGTAATGTAGAATATTTTCTCATGTATTTATTAACTTTCTGGACTTCCTCTGTTGAGAAATTTCTGTTTAGCTCCCTAGCCCTTTCTTTGATTGGAATAAGTGTAGTTTTGGTTTTTCGGTTTTTTGAATTCTTTGTATATTCTGGATATTAGTCCCCTGTCAGAAGCATAGAATGCAATGAGGTTCCTTCTTGATATTCTTGACTAAATCTTTAGCTGAGCATAAGCTTTTCAGTTTAATGGCATCCCACTCATTGATTCTTGACTTTAATTCTTGAGCTATAGGAGTCATGTTGAGGACAGAAGTGCTCACACCAATGTCGTGGAGTGTTGATTGTATTTTTTCTTCTAGCAATTATATAGTTGCTGGTTTGGTTCCTAATTATTTTATCCATTTTGATTTGATTTTTGTGCAGGGTGGGAGACAGGGATATAGTTTCTGTTGTCTGTATCTGGCTGTCCAGTTCATCCAGCACCATTTGTTGAACAGGCTGACTTTCCTCCAAATTATATTTTTGCCCTTTTGTCAAATATCAGATGGTTAAAGGCTTGTGGATTTGCCTCAGTATCATCTATTCTGTTCCATTGGTCTTCATGTCTGTTTTGATACCAATACCATGCTGATTTTGTTACTATAGCCCTATAATATAATTTCAGGTCAGATATTGTAATACTTGCTTAGTAATGTTTGGCTATTTTGGGTTTCCTGTTTTTCCGAATGAATTTGAGATTTGCTTATTCTATGTCCATGAAGAATGTCATTGGTATCTGGACAGGGATTGCATTGAATCTGTGCAGGCTTTTGGCAGAATGGCCATTTTAATTATATTGATTCTGCCTAACCAAGAACATGGAATGTTTTTCCGTCTTCTCAGATATTCAATTTCTTTTTTAATGTGCAATAGTTTTAACTGTAGAAGTCCTTTATATCCTTTGTTAGATTAATGCCCCCTGGTATTTATTCTTTTTGAGGTTATTGTGAATGAGACAGATTTCTGGATTTCTTCTTCAGCAGAATCACTGCTGGAATATAGAAAAGCTATTGATTTATTAGTGTTGATCTTGTAACCAACCACTTTGTTATATTCATTTATAAGCTCTAGTTGTTTTCTGATAGATCTTTTTGGATCTGCTGTGAATAGGATCATATCATCAGCAAACAGAGATAGCTTGCCTTCCTCTTTTCTTATTAGAATTTCCTTGATTTCCTTCTCTTGTCTGATAGCTCTTGCTAAGGTTTCGATGGCTAAATCAAACAAGAGTAGTGAGAGTGGACAGCCTTCGTTGTTCCCGAATTTAGTGGGAATAGTACCCAGTTTTTCACCATTAAGTATAATATTGGCTATGAGTTTGTCATAAATGGCTCTTACAAAATTAAAGTATCTTCTTTTTGATCCCTATCTTCTTCAGAGTTTTGAGCATAAATGAGTGTTGAATTTTATCTAAGGCCTCATCTGCATGAATTGACATCGTGATGTATTATCTTTTTGATGTATTTTTGGATGTGGTTTGGAAGAATTTTATTAAGGATTTTTGTATGTATGTTCACAAGGGAATTTGGTCTGTAGTTTTCTTTTCTTGATGTGTCTTTGTTGGGTTCTGAAATCAGGGTTATACTTGCTTAATGAAAAGTATTTGGGAGGATTCCATCCCTTTCAATGTCATGGAATAGCTTACTATGGAGAGGTGTTAATTCTTCTGTAAAGGTCTGGTAGAACTCTGCTGAGAATCTAACAGGTCCTTGGCTTTTCTTTTTTGTGAAAACCTTTGATTATTGTTTCAATTTCACTACTGAGATTGGTTTATTTAGATTTTCAATGTCCTTCTCTGTTAATTTGGAAGTGACATATGTGATAAGGTATTTTTCTATGTCGTCCAGACTATCAAACTTGGAAGAGAACAATTTTTCAAAATAAATTGTGATAATCCTCTGGATTTTGGTTGAGTCAGTGGTAATGTCTCCATTTTTGTCTTCGATTTTATTGATTTGCTTCACTTCATTCTTTCTTCTGGTGACGTTGGCTAGGAGTCTGTCAATTTAATTTAATTTTTCCAAGAACTAACTCTTTGTTTTGTTGATTCTTTGTATTGTTTTGTTGTTCTCAGTTTCATTGATTTAAGCTCTAAAATTTATTATTTCCTGCTTTCTGTTGGATTTGGGAATGGACTTCTCTTTTTGTAGGTATTTCATTTGGAGCATTTCATTTGGTCTCTCTCCTGATTTTTGATGAAGGCACTCTGTGCTATAAATTTACGTCTTAAGGATGCTTTCATACCATCTAGAGATTTTGATATGTTGTGTCATGATTCTCATTTCTTTCTAAGAATTTCTTAATTTCTGTTCTCATTTCATCTTTGATCCATTCTTCATTTAGGAAGGTATTATTCAATCTCCAAGTATATACATACTTTCTATTGTTTTACTTGCTATTAATTGCTAATATCATACCATTGTGGTCTGACAGGATTTATGACATTATATCAACTTTTTTGTTTTGACTAAGATTTCCTTTGTGGATTAGGACATGATTGATTTTGGGAAAGGATCCATGTGCTGCTGAGAAGGTAAATTCAGCTGATTTGGGATGGAATATTCTGAAAATTTTTGGTCAATTGAGTTGTTTAGGTTCAATTGATTATTAGAGTTGTTTAGGTTAGAGGTATCTTTATTGATTTTTTGCTATGATGATCTGTTTATTGTTGATAGTGGTGTTTTAAAGCCCCCCAGTATTATTGTGTTGATTTCGATAAGTGGTTTAATGTCCTTGAGCATTTTTCCCACATATTTGGAAAGGTTGTAATTGGGGGCATGAATGTTAACTATCATTATGTACTCTTGATATATTGTTTCTTTTACTATGATGTAGTGAACTTTATCCCTCTAATTTTTGGTCAAAGTTGGATATAAGGATTGCAATATTGGCTTGCTTTCTTGGACCATAAGCCTGATAGGTTTTATTATGCCAACCTTTTAACTTCAATCTGTGTCCATTTTGGGCTGTGACATGTGTTTCCTGTAAACAGTATATTGTTGGATTTTGTTTTTTGGTCCAGTCAGCTAATTTGTGTTTGTTTGTTTGTTTGTTTTTAAGAGATAGGGACAGTGAAAGAGAGAGAGAAAGAGAGAAACAATTTTTATTCAGTTTTGCATGTGGCCTATGTTGCTCTGAGACTTTGTTGTGTATATGGTGCTGGTGGGGTTTGGACTCGCATGCTTGCACATGCCAGGCAAGTGCCATAACCTCTGAGCCACCACCCCAGCCCCAATCTGTGTCTTTTGATTGGGGCATTGATACCATTCACACTCAGTGTTAGAATAGATATGTGATTCTGGGTCCCTGGCTTTGTGACCATTGCTGTACTTTGTGCCATCTTAGATATCTTTTACTGAGTTATGTTTTTATTGGCTTTCCTCTGTTTATGGGCTTTGGGAGTTGATAGCTTGTTCCTCTGATTGAAGTTTGTCATTGAGTATTCTTTGTAGAGCTGGTTTTGTGTTCATGTATGTTGCTAATTTGTTTTTATCATGATAGTATTGTATTTCCTCATCACAAAGCTGAGTTTTGCAGGGTATAATATCTTTTACTGAAAATTTTTTTCTTTCAATATTTGAAAAATATCATTCCATGATCTCCTGACCTTTCTTGTCTGATCTGAAAAATCAACAGTAATCTTTATTTGTCTGAAACTCAAAGTGATTTAGTGTTTTTCTCTTACTGTTTTTAAGAGTCTTTCCTTGATTTCTCTGTTATTCATCTTGTATATGATGTGTCTCAATGAGTTTCTCATTTGGTTAGGTCTATTTGTTGTCCTATAGGCATCTTGAATTTGAGTTTCTGGATCAATTCTGATATGGAGGAAATTTTCTTTGGCTATCTCATTGAGAAGTTCTTTATGCCATTCATTTGTAGTTCTACGTTCTCCCATATCCCCATGAGTCTCAAGTTATTTCTTCTTATCTTGTCCCAAAAAACTTCTTGGAAGTTCTGATCATGATAATTAAGTTTCTTTTCTTTTCTATCCTCTTTGGATTAAACATTGCTCAACCTGTCTTCATTGTTTGATGTTCAGTCTTTGAGAGCTGAAGATCTATTTTTCTACTGTTTACTCTGATATTAATGCCTTCCATTGAATTTTTAATTTGTTGACCCTGTTTTTCAATTCTAAGAGGTCTGCTATGTCTCTTTTATAAATGTCTAGCTCGTTATCAAAGTGGTGTCTCAGCTCCTGCAATTGCTCTCATTTCCTTCCTTAGGTCTTCTTTTAATTGTTTGATTATTTTAATAATCAGATTGTTGATAATTTTTTCTAGGTTTTTATCCAGAACCCTAATTTTGTCATCCTTGCCTGGGAAGTTGTGGGTTTAAGGGGGAGAATTGCTTCACTTTTTCTTCATTTTCAGAGCTGGAGAGTGGACCTGTGAGCCCTCTTAGCTTATTTTACTTTGGAGATATTGATGAGTTGTGGGGCTTTTGTCTCTTCAGTAACTTGTGCTGAGTACAGCTTGAGAAGTTGAGATTAACAACAGTCTTCCCAATCTATATTTAATTATTGGCCTTTGCAATTTCTAATACATCGCAAAGTAAGGTGTAAGAAACAATATGAGCAGACATTGGAACAATAAACAGCATTAACTTGGTTACTTTGTTCCTTCTAAGACTGTTACCATGTTAATTACCACCTATGAGCAGAATGGTAGGATTAATAATACAATCTTTGATTACAACTCAATTAACCATCAGGCTATAACTGGATTAGAAGTAACCAAGCACTATCAAATTTGACAATCACATTGGATTTCCATTCAGGGCCTCCATACTGATGAATAAACAGTATGTTCCGTTACTGTAAGACTGTTCCAAATTCCAAAAAAAAAACCCAAAAAACAAAAAACTAAAAATCAAAGAACGAATAAACAAAAATTAAAAAAAAGGAAAGGAAAAAAAAAGGAGAGACAGAGGAAGAGGTTGGATGAATGCTGTTGGGGGAGGTTGAGTGATAGAATAGAGTGACTGCTTCGAGAGAGTAGGAAAGATGTGGGTAACAGAGAAGTGTACTAGTGGGCTTTGGAGACATGGCCTCTGGTGGTGTGGCAAGCACTAATATATACAGTAAAGCAAGTGTTCAAGGGAAAGGTAAGAAATAATTAAATAGAAAGAAGAAACACATCCACAGCAACACTTACTACACACAAACACACACATATTAAAAGAAGAAAAAAATTCAATGTATGGACTTGAAGCAGCCCTGATGATCACCAGTAAAGTCTGACCAATCATCTGGAAATGTTTTCCCAGAGTGTCTTGGCTTGCTAGTTGGGAGGAGTACAAGATAGTTTTGCCCTCAGGCAGCTGCTTCACTCCTTGATCCAATTATCTCTGTTTAGCTGTCCTGCAGACTACTCTAGCTCTAAGCTCTCCTCTCAGCCTCTCTGCTTCCCCTGCATTTGCCTCAGGGTCATAGGTTATAGTGTTTGATACAAAGTTCCACCCACATTCCCTGTGTGCTCAAAATGGCAGCAGCCCATACCACTTAGAGCTGGAAAGGGAAAAAATGTTCTCTCCTCCACAGCAAAGATGCCACGGCATTGTCCCAGTTATGGCATAGAGCAGAGCTCCTGTTTGCACTCTGCCCCTAAACTGCAGAGTGTAAGATCCTGGCAGGATTGTGGGGAGATCTGCCTTGGGCTCCCCACTCTCTTGTCCCACCTATTTTCTTAAAAACACTACACTCTGACCTCCTCCTACTAGGTGGGCTGGGGAGTCTGCGTGCTTCTCCGCAAACTCTCCCTCCACAGCAGAGATATGGAGAGAAACTGATACCAGCCCAATAGGCCTTTCTGCAATCTGTCTCTGCTGAGTTGAGCTGTCAAAGTTAGACAGGGTCTTGCCTACTGCTGAATTGAGGGGCAAGCAGCCCCCAGAGGCTGGGTCTGACCAAGTTCCTTTTCCACTTGTTACACCGGAGTCTCCAAAGTCACTTATCTCCCACTGACCTGCACTGTGTTCAGCGAATCTTTTCCAAAACGCACTCCATACTAGAACGTAGCTATCCCAGCATTTCTTCATTTCAGGTCACAGAGAGCACTGGGGTGCAACTTGCTTGCCGTGTGCCATTTTCTTGGATCCGATCATTTATTGTCCTAAGTTGTATACTACTATATTGTAACAGAAATATCATTACTGTGATAAACATATGTAGTATTCAATATTTAACTGTTTCAATATCTAATTATTAGTGTTTGACAAGTCTTGGTAGAGTATAATAATATTCCAAGATTAAGAACATATTTGGAGAAACAAATGACACATGAAACAACTAATAAACAATATAAGCCAGAGTCAAATTTAGATTATGCAATGTAGATGGCTTTAGAAATTCAGAGAAGAGAAAATCAGAATAGAGAGAGGTAAACCAATTGGATAAGCAGAGCAAATGATAGTGTTGGACATCAAGGGAAGGCAGCATTAAGACCATCTGAGGAACAAGATAGGTCCTAGGAATGAAACTGACCGTAGCATCTGTGGTTGTCTACAGAGACACTGGCTGTGTTAAGGAGAGCTTGTAAGAGCAGGTCAATCAAATCAGATTTAGTGAGAATTAAGGGGTGAGGAGCTTCAAATAAAGACAACCAAATGAAAGTGATAGTTTTAAAATATCCACCTGGAAGTTGTTTGAAGACAGCAAGAATTTTCTGGCTGTAAATATAACCTTATTGAAGTAATCTAAATGTAAACTGTCAAAGTCTGAATAAGCTGATGTTATTAATAATATAAACAAAGAAACATATGAAAGATTATGAAGAGGTAACTCATTAGATAATTTATTACACATAGAAAATAAAAATATCTCCCAATAATATAGTTAATTTTGAGCAATGCTGTTTTACCTGAGTAATTATTACTGTCTTCCTTTTCACCTAGTTTGCCAATTTGAATTTTGTAAGTACCAAAAAATGGTTATCAACTTTTTCCATTCTCTAATCATGAGAAATATGAAAAGGCTTTTTTAAAATGTTAATATATGTTAATAGAAGAAATATTTTCTCATTTTTAAAATGTTTTATTATGTGTTTCCTACAAAATTAATTCCTGAATTATTCCAAATATTATTATCTCACATTATTTCATTAATTAAGATTCTTGTGAAACAAAATTAATGTGCATCTTAAAATTTTGCAGCATCTTGTCAATGAAATTAATGCTTATATATAATATATTATATTCAATCCAGTGGGAGAAAAATCTTCTTTTTACAGAAAAATAAACACTATCCCTTGACACAAAATTGACAAAGAAAAGCAAGAAGAAGTTTGTGTCTTTAATTAAAATACATCTCTTGATTTAAATGCTATAACATTTTCTAACAACATTCAGATATAGAAGCTACAACTGTTAAAGGGAACAGGACAGTGTCTCACAGGTAATTGCTTTACTTATGCAGTGAAAAGCTATCATTCACTTAACTAAAGGGATTTGCTTTTCAGTCATTGCATTTAAGTAATTAATTTTCTAATATAATTTTGGGAAGCATAGCTCTTGGATAGATCAAGCAAGAAAAAATAGGTAAAACCTTCTTTTAATAACTATATTGTTCCTTTTGACATATACATCTAGAAATATATATCATACTGTAAGAGAGTCCTTTCTCTTCCTGATATGAAAGACCAGAAAAGCCTCAAGCCTTATACCAAGAATCCTAATGAAAATAGGACCTGCAACCATAAGGGAAAAAATTACATTCACTTCTGTTGATGGTCAGGATTATAGATATAACCGAAGAGTTACCCTGAGGCATCAGTAAATGTAAGCACTAAGCTATGTGTACAACAGCTAAAAGAAATCAACAAGTACCTAACGATGACTTTATAGAGACACAGGATTATTACTTTTTCTATAATACACAGTATAGTTTTTTAATCTAATAATATAGAGAATTTCAAAAGGAGATAAATCTGTGAAGCTATTGTTCATATAGGCATTATTTGTATATTCACATAGTGTCTGGCACTAAGGGTATAAGCAATCAAAACAGAGAATGTGATGTATGTCTGGTCTCTCTATGGGTCCACAAATTATTGTACAAATGCAGTCAAATTGCATATCTGAGCTTCATTTTCCTTATATGTAAAATAAGGATAATTGTAATAAAATAATAAACACATCACTGTTTTGAAGATTGAATCTGACTATTTTTTCAGGTTTTCAGAGTAGGGCCTAGTTCCTGTCACTTATTGCTGACATTGGTAAAGACTGAAATTATTATGTACTTGTCAATATCTCTGACATAGCAAGGCATGACTTTTTTAATTGAAGCAGGATAAGATAAATTAATTAAAGAAGGTTTAGATTTAAAACTTGACCTAGTCATTGAATTAACAGAATATCTGCGGGTAGGGAACCAGGACAGATGGGAATACATTTCAAACAAATTCAAGTTAGAATTTGGCATCTGATGGGTAAGGCCACAGTTGCACAGGGATTTAGTAGTTCCACAATATGCATCCAAGGTCAAATTATCAAAATAGGCAAGTAGGGGAAACTAAGAGGGAATCCAGATATATACCCTAGTATGAAGGATAACCTGACACTAGCATTTCTTTCTAAAGTCAGCAAGTGAAGCACAAATTTCCTGGAGTTCAAAGTACCATTCAATTTGTCACAGTATGGCACAACTTTGCAGAACTATCATTTTCCATTATAAGAAGTTCAGTGTATTGGATTAATCCTCTTCACTTATGTATCAATGAAGTAGTTTCAATGGAATTAGAAACCAGCGCTGCGCTGTATAAAATTTTGGGGGAAAAATGAAATTTTCTCTCTTTGCATGTATGCATGTGTATATTGTAATGTTTCATATTCATAAACCATAAACATGCAAAGAAAATTAAGGAAAATTTGAGGATCATTTCATAGGATAAAGAGATTTCAGCTTGCTGGCAAAGGTAGAACTACAATCCCCTCAGGTAGGTATCCATATCCACCTCAGATACTGTTTCCTCATTATAATTACTTGAAGAACACATCCATTAGCTTATCCTTCTTTCCCCTTCATTCTATACCACAGAAGTCCTCAAAGCTACTTAATTACTGCATTCTGCTTCCTCCTACCTGCATCAGAGCAGCCAAGCATGGCTGTAAAACACGCAATCAGGTTGACCACAGCAGCCATGGATGTGCGTGCACAGCTGGAGTCACATCTCCCTTCAGGAGACTCTGCTGCAGTGAGCAAGCACAGGTACCTAAAGCCTCCACCTACATCACCAACAAATTCTCTGCCACACGCAAAGCCACACTTCTCCCAGGCTGCAACCAGTCAATAACTGGCTGTGGCAGGAATACTAGACCTGGGTTGTTTCTGCTGGAGGTTCTAAAAGCTCAACTCTGCTGACGGTAACGTTTTTCTGGGAACCCCACTGTCTTTGCCTGGCCAAGACATTCTCAGAGATACATTACAGTCTGAGCTCTCTGGATTCCCTGCCTTTTCTCTTATTTGGTAGGTGTCAGACCTGCAGCATAATCTGAAGACTATTCTTACTTCTACCCAAATTTCCCTTTCATCCTTCACAGGCATTTCTCCTAAAATATTTCCTACCTATCTAATCCCAATTTGGCATCTACTAACTTAAATTACACATGAGATGACTCTTTTATTAACTCTAAATTCTTGATCACATGTCTTAAGCAAAAATCTGCTTTCCAATAAATACCTCTTTATCTCTTTAGTAGATTCAGGTATCTGCCCTTCTGGATAAATTATATGTCAATTTTCCTCTCTCCTCAGATTAACAAATTCTGCGTCTATACCCCTCACTTTCAAATATCCACATTGTAAACATTTCACTGAAAGAATACAAGTGTCCAGTCATCCAACACCACATTCACCAATCTACTTATTTGATTCTCATATACCTTGCCTTCTCTCCTACTGTTGCTCTCCAACAAAATTTCTACCCAAGGCCAGTCCCCTTAATTATGCATCAAATCATATTATGTCTCATTTTCTTAATCTATTTTCCTCTTTCCTTTCTGCATTGTTAGAGTTTTACCTCTCTTGAAGTATTTCCAGAGCCCAAATTCTTCTCTAGTTACCATCTGCACTCAGTCTATCTCTGCATTTCTCACATTCTGTTTTGAACCCCATAAATTTATATCATACAACCCCATTGTTCTTTTTTTGCCAACATTCCCCAGAAATACATGTTGGCAAAGATAGCAGTTAATTTTCAAACTTGAACTTATTCGGTTAACAAAATTTGACAAAGTTGACCATTTCTTCATTAAAAGACTTTCTTCACATTGATTCTTAATGTACTTTATCTTGGATCTGCTACCTTAATGACTACTTTATTCAGCCTCCTATGAAAGAATCTATTCTTTTTCCACACTTGTATCATGACTTTGTCATCATAATTGTTTTTTCTAACTGTATTTTGTGATGTTTTCCACTCTCACAGTTTTAAATGTCATCTTTAATTTGATGATGTTAGGTTCTGATCTTCAATCCTACCTCACTCTATACTTCAAGCTGGTATATTCAACTATCTACTTAACTTCTCCTTTTAGTCACCAAATAGATATCCCCAACTTTACATGTAAAATATTAAATTCTTAATTTCCCCTATCCAGCTTCTTCTTTTCCCATTTCAATTAACAACATCTTCTTTTAGTTACTTAGATCAGAAGTTAAAGTACCTTAAAAATATATTGCAGAAAACCTATCTGTTGTATCCTTTGACTATTAACTCAGCCTTAAAAATATAATTAGCACTATTTTTTCACCTTTACTCACTGCTACAATTCAGAGCCTCATCACCATATTTTATCCTGGATTGTCGCAGTAGTCTTCTAATATTTTGTTTACACTCTGTTCTTTGCTGTGACTTTTTAAAGGTTCATGAAGGTACATGAATCATATCACTCCTCCATTCAAAAATATTCCAGAATGTGCTCTCTTGCAGAGGAATATTCAAACCTATTAACATCAACACCAAGTTTCTCAAGTGTCTGTCCCCCATTTGTCCACACATCTGATATCATCTTTTCACTAACTTTCTGCCTTATTTACTTTACATCAGCCATGTTTGCCTTCTTGAGCTTCTTCTATTGATTCCTATCTCTGGGATATGGAATTCTGTTTGGAAGGAAGATCCCTTGGATATATGCACAACTGAAGAATTTTGCTCTCTGCTTTATGTTTATATTATTTGATGGGATATTGATGGGCTATAGAGCTGTGAATATTTATTAAAGGAGTAATACACAAAACAATCAATGGATAAGCACAGAATGGGAGGAAGGGAGAGGCAGTTTTCAAAAGTAGAAGAGAAAGGAGAAAAATAGACTGATAAATATCTGGCTCAAAACTCTAACCTGATTATTATAATTAAGATACAAAGACTGTTCAAAACTTGTTGTTACAAGTAGCATAAGGTTTTATAATCATTACAAGACACAAAATTAATTGTGCAGAAAACAGTAAACAAAGAAAGAATCAATATCTATATCTATAATCTATAGATATATCTATATATATAAAATTTTTTGTTGGGTATTTGTTTTTCCAACACTTAGTTGTGTATGTGGTGCTAAGGTTCAAGCCAGGTCTTCATGTATGCCAGGAAAGTGCTCTACCACTGAGTCACCACTCACAAAAAATCCCTTCAACATGTAAAAATATAATGAAAAAATAAAATCTTTTTAAAAAAAAAAAAAAGAGGGACTAGAGCAGTGGCTCAGTGGTTACGGCACTTGCCAGTCATGCACAAGGACACAGGTTCAAAACCCAGCACCACGTGCACAACAAAGTGTTGGAGCAAGGAAAATCACATAAAAATTTTTTTTAAATCGATTCTCTCTCTCCCTTTCTCTCTCTCTCTCTCTCTCTCCCCCCCCCCTCTCTCTCTCTCATTGTCCCTCTCTCTCTGATAAATAAAAAAAGAAAGAAAAAAAAGCAGTAAACATAGCTGGTCTGAGACTTAATAAAAACCTGCTTTCAAGATTAACCCCTGGACTGGTTTCAGAAAATACGGATACATTGGGAATGGTCTCATTATTCTTTAAATGGTAAGGGTGATAAATTGTGTCTTGAGTGTTTATGCAAACAATGTGGTAGATGCCTCACCTGCCTCCCTTGTGGAAGTTTTAAATTTTGTTATTTGCTAGGCAGAGGGTTCCAAATTACCAGCCCTATCACAATAAGTTAAGGCTCCTATAACAGACACCATAACCTGGGTGGCATATAAACTACACAAATTTAGTTCTCACAGTTATGAAAATTGGAAATGCAAAATCACGATACTTTCACTGTTAGGTTATGGTGAGAGTCCTCTTTCAGGTTGCAGAGTAACAACATCTCATCTCCTGTTTTGAAAGAAAATGAGTGAGTTAGCTCCTTGTCTGTTCTAAGGGAACTAATCCTATTCACATGGACTCCACCATCATGACATAATTAACATCAAATACCATACAACAGGATTATGATTTCAATACGAATTTTAGGGACTTCATAAGCATTCAGACCATTGCAAGCCCCCAGAAAAAATCAGAGGCATTGAGTCTCCACAAAGTGACCCTTAACTGAACTGCAGACATATTACTAAATTTTCACAGCTGGGGAAGAGCATGCTCTGCGTGACCCTTCATGAGAGGGCAAGAGCATAAGAATGCCTGCTGATTGGCTACTCCGGAGATACCTCTGCCTTCTTCCGTTCTGTTCCATGTGTGTATATTAGGTATATACTTAGTCCCATGATTCCTCTTGAAATATTTATAAAAATGGTTTTTGGGATCCCAGAACACAAGAATAAAATGACAAATCCCAGAATATTGGCTAAAAATTTACCTTGTAAAGGAAGAGATAAGTACAGTGAACATTGAATCAATGTTAAGACTAAAAATGGGACTTAGGTCAAGATCCAAACAATAAAAAAGAGATAAGTTTCTATTATATCTAATTAAACTCTTACTAAAACTAAATTACTTTGTGTTGAAGGGAGGAAAGAAAGAAATGAATACCTTACAGTATAGAAAAATAAAGTAACACCACTTTGTTGAAGATTTGGAGCCTCAAAAAAGGGTCCTGATTGAGCTAGAGCCATAGCTTGGTGGTTATGGCACTTGCCTGGCATGTGCCAAGTAGGTGGGTTCAAATGCCAGCACCCCGTATATAATGAAGTTCAGAGCAAGGAAGGCCATTGAAAACTAAATAAAATAGATTCTCTCTTTCTCTCCCTCTTACTGCCCCTCTCTCCTTACAAAAAAAAAAAAGGGAGTCTTGATCATAGATTCGTAATAAAGATTTAAAAATAAGACTCCATATGGTTAGAGGATTCTAGATCCATTCATCAGGATAAAATCCCATGGTGTTTTTGTAAATGTTGAGCAATGGACCCTATTGAGGGTGGGGATCTCTGATTAGTACTGCTAATTTTGATGGTGAAAATAGTCCACCACATCATATTTTAAATCACTTATAGTCAAGAAATGAGGCCTCAAATTAGCTCTCACAAACTCAATAAGATCTGGTTCGACCATACCATAGGAAAATCAAAAGCCAACAGTACATAAATAGAATCTTAATCTACACCAAAGGAATTCCTTTTCCTTATTTTGGATGATTACTGAAAAAAATCTAGTTTCTCTTATGTGCACAGACTGTTAAAAACAGCCACTTGATTATCTTAACATTCAAAGGGAGCAAACCAATGCATAAAGTTTTGCAGAAGATTTAGATTATATTTGAAATGAACAATTCATGTTCTATTCTTATTTCCTACCAATTTTATTGAAATTTGTTAAAGAAGAAAATACATACATACTCTTCTAACTAGTTATTATCTAAATTTCTTTTGAAGTATATATATGCATATATATGTATATATATATTAGTGTTAAATTGTCTATGTGTATGTGTTAGAGAAATGATATAGTGGTTGGATCTGTAGTCAGCTGCTAAAACTTTTAATGGCATGCAAACTTAACCTATTCCACTTAAAATCTCATTAAGAAAGTTATTATAAAATTTCATTTTGGCTAAGTGTGCTAGTGCATGCATGTAATCCCAGCATCTTGGGAGGCTGAGGCTGGAGGATTTCGTGTTCAAATCCAGTCTCATCAATTTAGCAAGACCCTAAGCAACTTAATGAAACACTGTCTGAAGAAAAAAAAGAAAAAAATGGTGTGTGGGGCTTGGATGTGGCTCAGTGGTTTATTGTCCCTGTGTTCAGTCCCCAGTGCAAACATACAAAAAAGAAATTGCAATTGGTGCTTTTAATTGTTTGAAAATGAAGGTGTATGTAAGGATGGAATTGTTCATTTTTTTAGTCACTGCTATATCCACAGTTCCTTGAATAATGTCTGTCATATAAAAAAAAGCTCTCAATAAAATTTTATTAATGAAAATAGCTAACCCTCCAAAATAAGGACCAAATAGTTAAATTGATTTCATACCATCCTAGGTCTTCATCTAGTTATTGAAAGTGACAAATAAAAAGATAATGTGGGGATATAACACATTCATAATAAACAACTGTTATATATATTTGACATGGCATTCTGATTCAACGCTGTGACAACATGGTAAATATAGAAGAGTTTCTGTCCATTTTTCACAACTCAGAAAAAAACATTTTTCTGAATGCATTAGACTATTACTTTATTAATTTATACATACAAACTGTATTCCCTAAGTAGTTTTCACACTGATTAAATTAAATGTGATAAT
>PVKS010030186.1:0-24639 GCA_004027875.1 Aplodontia rufa | reverse complement strand
GAAAGGAAAAAAAAAAAAAAAGAGAAAGGAAATACGAGATCAGAAGATACTAAACTCTTATGAAACACTAGGCATCCTTGTGTTATTATTTAATTAAGAACTAAAACGTCCACAATGGACAAGGCAGTGTGATTTAACAATGATGTCATTTACAGAAAGTCACTGGAATGAATAAATAAAAGCAAACAACAATATCCAAAGACTGTTTTATATCCCACTGATTTTTCTTTTTTTGGTACTGGGGATTAAACCCAGAGGCACTTAACCACTGAGCCACATCCCCAGCCCTCTTTTTTTCACCCTTCTGATTTTTGTTTTTCCTCCACTTAGTTGTGTATGTGGTGCTGTGGTTCAAACCCCAGTCCTCATACATGTTAATAAGCAAGTGCGCTACCATTGAGCCACCTCTTTAGCCCATCTGCAGCCCTCTTTATTTTTTGAGAAAGGGTCTGGCTAAGTGACTTAGAGCCTCACTAAAATGCTTAGGCTGGCCTGGAATCTGTAATCCTCCTGCCCCAACCTCCTGAATTGCAGGGATTACAGGTGTGTGCCAACACACTCAGCCCCACTGAATTTCAAATCAATCAAAATACCAAGTTTTAAAGGAGATCTTTTCTACTTAAGCTGAAGCTACCACATAAAAAGCACTATCATCTCCCTAAGAAACAAGTTCAATCTTAGAATACCATATAACATATAACATTTGATATATTTGATAAAATACATTACTTTAAAATAGAAAAGTCAGGGCTTGAGTGGTGGCTCAACAGTTACAGCACTTGCCTGCCATGCAAAAGGACTCGAGTTCGAACCCAGCACTACATATACAATGAAGTATTGGAGCAATGAAAGTCACATGAAAAACTAAACAAAATTGATTCTTTCTCTCTCTCACTGTCCCTCTCTCTTTAAAAAAAAATTAAAATAAATAATAAAATAGAAGTCTCTCATGTGATCCTTTACACTAAAAGGATAACTTTGAGGACATTTTAATCATGCAAACCTACTTATTACTAATATTACTGTTCACAAGCACTAGTTTAAAACATACTTTTTAACAAATTAGGTCTCACAATCTGATCTCAAACTTTGTGACACTGTTGGCAAACCAATCCTGGTATCACATTCAACTAAGAGAAGACATTTTCCTGACCCAATAAAACCTAGAAGATGTGAAATTTTTATTTTAAATGCTTAAAATTTGCTTCTTGAGTGAATTATAGCCATTAAGGAAATGTGTTCTATTCTCCTGTCGAAGCCTAGCCCTGCATTCTTCATTAGGCAGAACTCCCAAAAAGTCATTCAAACTCAGACTTTCAAAGCTACCACCTCCAACCTGGGGAAAATTTTTTCAGTATTTATATGACAGAGGGAAAAAATTTGAAGCTTTAAACTGGGTAGGAAGTCTGTGAGAGAGAGACTACAAAATGAGAGGAAAGGGTGCTGATAATGAGGAAAAGATGCTAAGAAAAAATTTAAATATAGGGGGGCTGGAACAGTGGCTTGCCCAGCATACACAAGTACACAGTTTCAAACCCCAGCACCCACGTACACAACTAAGTTTCAGAGCAACGAAAACTATATGGAAAAACTCAATAAAAATTGATTCTCTCTCTCTCACTGTCCTCTCTTAAAAAAGAAAAAAAGAAAAAAATTTAAAAATTAAGAAAGAGGGGCTGGAGTGGTGGCTCAGTGGTTACAGAGCTTGCCCAGCATGAGCGACTACGCAAGTTCAAATCCCAGCACCACAAACACAGCAAGTCTCAGCAACAAAAGCCACATGAAAAACTAAATAAAAATTGTTTCTCTTTCTCTCTCTCTCTCTCATTGTCCCTCTCTCTTTAAAAAAGGGAAAGAAAAAAAGAAAGCAACTGATGACTTAAAAAAACAAAATAGGGGGCTGGAGCGGTGGCTCATCGGTTTCAGTGCTTGCCTGGCAAGCACGAGGACCCGGGTTCAAACCCCAGCACCACGTACACAACTAAGTGTTGAGGCAACAAGGCCACATGAAAAACTAAATAAAGTTGTTTCTCTCTTTCTCTGTCTCTCTCACTGTCCCTCTCTCTAAAAAAATAAATTAATTAATTAACTAAAATAGGGCTGGAGTGGCGGCTCAGCGGTTCCAGCACTTGCCTGGCATGCACGAGGACACGGGTTCAGCCCTAGCACCACATACACAACTAAGTGTTGGAGCACCAAAGACCACATGAAAACTAGGTAAAAGTAGATTCTCTGCCTCTCTCTCAAACTGTCCCTCCCTCTTAAAAAAACAAAAAACAAAAATTAAGAGACCACACATCAGGGCTGGAGCAGGGGCTCATCAGTTACTGCACTTGCCTGGCATGCACGAGGACGTGGATTCACACCCCAGCACTAACTACACAACTAAGTGTTAGAGCAACGAAAACCACATGAAAAACTAAAAAAAAAAAAATTGATATAAAATGAATTCTCTCTCTTTCTCTCACTGTCCCTCTCTCCCTTAAAAAAAAAAAAAAAAAAAAAGCCTATAGATCATTTCACTCTGTGGAAACTTAACTAAACTCAGTATACTGGGTGGTCCCACCCTCACTACCATCCGCTAAGGACAAAGCCATGAAAAACATTGAGGTAGCTGATTTATTTTGGTTCTAAGTTTGTACCTTGGCATATGTATTCCACAAACAGAAGTAAAGTAAACCGAATAAAAGTCAACAGGAGGGCTTCAAGATCTTTTTTTTTTGAGAGAGAGAGAATTTTTTTTTTTAAGAGAGGACAGTGAGAGAGAGACAGAGAGAATCAATTTTTATTGAGTTTTTCACTTGGATTTCGTTGCTCTGACACTTAGTTGTGGATGTAGGTGCTAGAGTTTGAACCCATGTACACACACATGCCGGGCAAACACCGTAACTGCCAAGCCACCACTCCAGACCCTTATTTACTTTTTTTGTTTGTTTTTTGTTTTGTTTTGTTTTTTAAGAGAGAGAGAGGGACAGTGTGAGAGAAAGAGAAACAATTTTTATTTAGTTTTTCACATGACTTTCGTTGCGTGCATGGTACTGGGGTTTGAACTCTCGTACTCATGCATGCCAGGCAAGTGCCGTAACTACATAGCCACTGCTCCAGCCCCCCACAGACTTTATTCTTAATGGAAGATAATAAAATCATTTTCTGGAATCAGACTTTTTCACTCTTGCTGGACAGCTACAAAGTATCTCATTTTACCCCCTTTTCTGATATATTGTTATTTTACTGGAAGAAAAAAAACTGCCTGACTAAGTGCCAGAGAAACGTGGGCCACATGAAAAACTAAATAAAAATTGTTTCTCTCTTTCTCTCTCTCTCACTGTCCCTCTCTCTTTAAAAAAAAGAAAAAAAAGAATAAAAATCTGTGGGGGCTGGAGCAGTGGCTTAGTGGCTATAGCACTGGCCTGGCATCCCTGAGGATGTGGGTTCAAACCCCAGCACCATGTACACAATGAAGTGTTGGAGCAATGAAAAACTAACTAAAATTCTTTCTTTTTCTCTCTCACTGTCCTTCTCTCTTTAAAAAAAAAAAAAAAGAATAAAGTCTGGGGGCTGGAGCAGCAATGGCTCAGCAGTTGCCTGGCATGCACAACGACCCAGGTTCAAACCCCAGTACCACACACAAATAATTGTCAGAAAAATAAGACCCAGATTAAAAAAATAAATAAATAAAGTTGATTCTCTCCTCAAAAAGATAAATATAAAATATAAAGTCCAGGGCTGGAGCAGTGCTTCAACAGTAAAGCGCTTGCTTGGAATGTATGAGGACCCAAGTTCAATCCCCAGCATCTCACACACACAAATAAGTGTTGGAGAAACAAAGACCAGATGAAAAAATAAGTAAAATCAATTCTCTCTTAAAAAGTAAATAAATAGGGTTTGGGGATTTAGCTCAGTGGCAGAGCACTTGCCTAGCACGTGCAAGGCCCCAGTTCGATCCTCAGCCCTGAAAATAAAGAAAGAAAAAAAGAAAGAAAGTCTGATTGGGCTGAGCTGAGGATATGGTTCAGTGGTAGAGCACCTGCCTGGCATGCATGAGACCCTGTGTTTAGCCTCAGTGTGCAAACAAACAAAAGAAAATTGTCTGATCAATAAAAGGGGAAAAAATGGGGCCTGAGGGTGCAACTCAGTGTTAGAGCACTTGCCTAGCATGCACAAGTTCAATCCCCCGGAGTTCAATCCCCAGCATGCCCCCCGACACACACAAAGATACTGGGGGTGGTATGTTGCATAAATTATGACTTGAGAGAATAAAAGGAAACTGGGACCACTGTTAACAAAGTCAATGATCTTAACTCTCAAAAAAATGGCCTTAACATCTTAATTCTCTTATTCGTGAATGTCAAATTGCTGATAACTTACAGAAATGTATGCATTTTCTTGAGTTCAGAGACCATCAGCAACAATCATGTAGCCCTATCCTATGACCCATTAAATAGCAGACTTCCTCAGAGCACAATTTAGCAACAAGATTGCCTCATAACTGATCTATAGAGCCTGAGTTATAAACCCTTTAGAAATTGCAAACCTAAATTATTAGCTTGAACAATTTCAGTCTTATTCTCCCTCTGAAGAGCACAATTTCTAAATAAAACCTAAGAGCAAAGAGAAAACTAACATATTTATGTAGATTACCCAGAAAGTATCTAATTATCCAAGCTGTTGAGTTTTATAAAACTGTCCCCATTTCTTCTATAAATTTTATCCCATAAAATATCTGTAAGCTGTGTGCAGTGGCACATGCCTGTAATCCCAGCAACTTGAGAGGCTGAGGCAGGAGGATCTCGAGTTCAAAGCCAGCCTCAACAACTTAGCAAGGCCCTAAGCAACTTTGCGATACTCTCTCAAAATACAATATAAAAAAGGTTGGGGATATAGTTCAGAGGTTATGCACTCCTGGGTTCAATCCCTGGTACCAAAACAAAACAAAACAAAAATCTATCAGCTCTATAGCATTAAACTTCAAGCAAAAACTCCTTTTCTAAAACATATTTAACAATTTAAAGGATTCTCAAATCCCAAATTAAAACTAACTAACAGGAATGCCCTGGACTAGGAGAACTAACCATGAACCCCAGCTTTGGCTGCTGTCACATCACTGAATCACCTCTCCATATCTCAATTTCCTCATCCAGAATATAAGGCAGATGTACTAGATGATTTTTTAGGTCCCTTCCAGGTGTTTCTACTCCAAGATCTCTAATTCTCTAACTTTTATCATCTCATTAAAACTCCAAATTTAGGGGCTGGAGCGGTGGTTCAGCAGTTAACAGCGCTTGCCTGGCGTGCACAAATATGCAAGTTCAAACCCCAGCACCACGTACACAATGAAGTCTTGGAGCAACGAAAGCCACATGAAAAATTAAATAAAAAATTGATTCTCTCTCTCACTGTCTCTCTTTAAAAAAAAAAAAAAAACTCCAAATGTAGTCATCTTAAATATACCACATGAACTTAAGGAAGTTAGAGAACTTGAACAAACTCTTCCCCTCAGAGTTTCCAAAACTAATTTGTTATCCCCACTTATATAAGAACCAATATAAGAACCAATCTTAAAAAAACAAACAAACAAACAAAAAACCTAAAAGGAATATGGACTCTACAAGAAAAATAAACAATTCATAAGTACACATATATTCCAATAGAACTAGAATTTTAGTGACATTAACCTGTTTTCCAAAATAATTTTGATGTATCATGGCAGAATATAAAAATGTTTATGGGCCAAACTGGGCACAGTGGCACATGCTTGTAATCCCAGCTACTTGGGGAGACTGAGGCAGGATGATCACAAGCAGCCAGCCTGGGCAACTTAAAGAGAACTTGTCTCAAAATAAAAACTAAAAAGGACTCAGTGGTAGCTCAGTGGTACAGTGCCCCTGAATTTAATACTCAATACATCAAAAAAATTGGGGAGCTTGGGAATATGGCTCAATGGCAAAGTGCTTAAGATCCTGGGTTTGATCCCCAGCACCACAAAAACATAAATAAATAAATAAATAAATAAATAAATAAATAAATTCTAGGTAGACTTTCACCTTATAGCGTGTGTATGTACTTAATTTCAAACTAACCAACAGTGTAACATAGTTCAAAATGAACCACTGAATATCAGCCAGGCACAGAGGTGTACACTAGTAATCCCAGTGACTCTGGGAGGCTGAAGTAAAAGAATTACAAATTCAAGTCCAGCCTCAGCAACTTAGTGAGGCCCCAAGCAACTTAGTGAGACCCTGTCTCAAAATCAAAAATAAAAAGGGTTGGGGATGTAGCTCAGTGATAGAGACCAACCCTGGGTTCAATTCCCAGTACCAAAAAAAAATAAAATAAAATAAAATGAGAAAAACTGAATACTGTGGACAACTGATTCAATATGCATTCCAATATATACCTCTTCCTTTCAATACTCTTATTCCTAATTCCACTCAACCATACTTCCCTACTCCCTTCCTTACCTCATTCCTTTTCTTTCTCCTAACTCTCCAAACATACATAGTACTTTCAAAGGAGTTTAAGAAGTTATTCTCTATGTAGGAAGTATCAGAATCATCTAGAAAACTTATTAAAAATACATATTAGTGGGAGGGGAGTCAAAATAATTCTTTTTTGTTGTTTTTTGGCATTGAACCCAGGGATAGTTAATCACTGAGCCACATTCTCAGCTGTTTTCATTTTTTATTCTGAGACAGGGTCTCGCTAAATTGCACAGGGCCTAAATTGCTGAGGCTGGCCTCTAACCCGTGATCCTCCTACCTCAGCCTCCCCGAGTCACTGGGATTACAGTTGTACGCTACTACACCAAGCCATTGTTATTTTTTAAATTCACTTGCCAAAATGATTAGTCCTTGAGAAAGTGTCATCACAAAAGGTTCTATTCACTTCTTCAGACTCGAATAGTTTCAGTTAAGTCTAGAGTTACTTCCTAACAAGTGCAAAAGATTGCCTGGCACAGTGACATACAATTGCAATCACAGCTACTCTGGAGGTTGAGGTTGGAGGATTATAAATTTGAGGTCAGCATGGGCAACTTGAAACCATCTCAAACTGAAAAATAAAAAGGAGAACTAGGGATATAGCTCAGTGATAGAGGGCTTGCCTAGCACGCACAGGCCCTGGGTTCAATCCCTAACACTGCAAAAATAAATAAATAAGTTAAAGTGGCTTGTAAAGGCCATATCACCTATGCCCCACATAATACTCTTCAGGTGGATGCATCAGTGCACACCTGTAATTCTACCAAGACCCTCAGTAATGTTATCCAGATACAGTCTCAAAATAAAAAATTAAAAGGATGTAGCTCAGTGGTAAAGCATCCTGGATTCAATCCCCAGGGTAACAATAAATAAAAAGTAAAAAGGGATGTGATTGTAGCTCAATGGTAGAGCATCCCGCTCTAATTCCAAGTAACACAAAAATAGATGGATAGACGCATGCAAGCAAAAGACTGAAAGTCTTACCTGGGGCATTTGCTATAGCCAACGGCAGGCCTGGAAGCTGGTGCACCTGGATCCCTGAAGTACCCAGTGCACTGAGGTTAATGGTCTGGAGGCCTGGCATGGAGGAGAGCTGAGCAGCATTCACAGTGACAGTGCCAGCAGGGATGGAGGCAGCTGAGGCAATAGGTGTAAGGGTGGTATTGCTGCTGCTGGTCTGCCCCAAGGAAACACCCTGCATTGGGGCCAAAGTGATTGTCTGGGCCTGTGGGTTTTGAACCTGGAGGTTCTGCAGCTGGAGAGTTTGCCAACTGACCTGTCCATTGGGCCCCACTGTTGGTGTCCGGATGATGATGGGACCAGAGTTTGGAACAGCTTGAAGCTGGAGGTTCTGGAGGGTTTCCTGGGAGATAGCTTGAGTTGTAAAGGTCTGCCCTGACAATGGTGCTGCTTGGAGGGCCTGAAGAGCCTGTCCCCCTTGAACTAGCTGAGGCTGAATAAGAATTTGTTGTTGTTGTGTCTGCTGGTTTTGTTCTCCCTCTTTTTGCTGACTTGCTTGCAGTGAGCCTCCAGATGTCTGGTTCTGCTGGATGTTCAAAGCATCAGACCCCTGTAGCCCACTAACCCTCTGGGGTGTCTGGCCTTGAGAGTTGGTCCCTGATGATCCACTGGTGGTAAAGTTCATAATTCCCATGTTGCTGGTGGTAGTAGTTGTTGAGTAGCTATTGGCATTGGTGAAAAAAGAGCTGGAACTAGCTTGTGATGACACCAAGCTGGCAGAACTGATGGCAGTCCCTGAGGTGACAGGCTGTGAGCCACTCTCCTGGGACCCAGAGCTGCTAATCGTGACTGCCTGAGAGCTGGGAGTCAAGGTAGCTGCAGAAACGCTGTTGACAGGTAGCAAGGTGATATTCCCATTCAAGGCCACTGGTACATTGGTCACATACTGAGTCTGTCCTGAGAGCACATTATTAGCCAGGCCTTGGAGGGGTACAGCCTGCTGGAGTAGGTTTGGCATAGCAGCAATAATGTTGCCTCCACTTCCTCGATTTGTGATGATCTGCTGGTTTGCACCTGGTATGATCTGTATTTGACCAGAACCATCCTGCTGTACTTGGGCCCCAGTGGCAGCAAATTGCAACTGCTGCCCATCAACGGTCTGGAACTGTGGGATTACTTGATATTGAATGTTAGGCATCACTCCAGGTAGTCCTGTCAGAACTTGCTGGTTCTGTAAGTTGGAGGTGGCAGCCACAACATACTGCCCACCAGACACGGTGCGATTCTTAGACGACTCACTGCCACTGCTGCCATTGGTATTGTTGCCACTCTGTTCCTTTGAGGTAGGAGTAGCCCCAGAGGAGGAAGAGATGATCTGCCAGCCATTGGCACCCTGTGAAAGTTGTGTGGCTGTGAGGTCAAGCTCACTTGTGCCCCCTGACTGGCTTGGACCCTGGGAGTTGTTGCTGTTCTCATTGGGTGACTCAATTCTGCTGCAGGTTGCTGCCAGCAGAGCCAAAGGGGATGGCTGGGATTCCTGGCCAGAAAACAGGAGAGGAAAGGAATTAGTGATACCTAGCCTGTAGCCTAGGGGGCAATATACAACAAATAAACAGCAACAGTGCTTACAGGGTGGGCTGGAAGGGAATGGGGGGACATAAAAACCGGACCTAAATCTGAGGCTGGGGGTATAGTTCAGTGGAAGAGTGCTTGCCCAACATGTGTGAGATCCTCGGTTCAATTCCCAGCAATGCAAAAAAAAAAAAAGAAAAGAAAAAAAAACTCAACTATCTATATTGGTAATACTTTTATCCTTAAGGAATCTCCAAATCACTTGCCTCTTTGTACTCATTTCCCTATCTATAAAATTATTTAGTTACTTCCCGAAGTTTTCTGTCAATATTAAAGAATTTTCTAAGAATATTTACATCTTCTCAACACACTCCTCACTCTGATGATCACTCACCTGCCCTCCTCCTCCTCCTCCACTGCTGCTGCTACTGCCCGTGCTGCTGCTTCGAGTCTGAGAAAAGGCACCACCACCATTTCCATTGCCCCCATTATTGCCACCAACTCCTTTTTCAATCTTCACCACTGCTGTCATTTCATCCATGGAGTGATCTTGGTCTAAAGAGAAAAGATAAAGAACATAAAGTGGGAAGAGGAAAATAAAGCAAAAAAGGGTAAAGGCTATTAGACTATAATGAAATCAGTAATAACTAACAGGAAGATGAAAGTCACCGGTGCAAAGAAAATGGACCTGACCAAAGCAAATCCTAGTGCCTACAGGATATGAACTAGACTCAGTGATGCCAAAAGTGAGCCTCAATTTCCCCATGCACAAAATTAAATTCAGAAAACACACATAAAGCGCTTTGGGGATAGAAAATGTGAGGGGCAGTAGACAATGTTGAAAAAGTTTCAAAATAATAAGTATCCTGGGGGAAAAAAGGAGGATAGGTAAGGCAAAAAACAACATGTGGGCCAATGGAAAGCTTGCTAAAATTAGGGTTAAAAGAAAGGGAGAAAGAAAAATACAAATGTAAAAAGTAACAGGAAAGAAAGGAAAAGTGGGAAAGGAGAGGTAAAAAGTGTGAATGGGGAAACATTCGTGAATACTAGTAATGGGCTAAAGGGGTCTAGAGGTTAGAAGTAAGGTTTCAGGGCTAGAGAGGGCGGGCCCTAGAAGAAAAGGGCGGTTTCGGGGTGAGGGGCGTGGAAAGGCGGGCCGGCGGGGGGGAGGGGAACTTACCGGGCGGGGGAGGGGGAGGGGGAGGAGGGCCTTGGGGCAAGCAGCGACCAGAGGGCGGACCAGGGAAGCGGTTGGCCCGGGCGGGGCCTGCACTGCTCGGGCCGCCCCCGCGGCGCCAGCCCCTGGCGGGAGGAGCCTCAGGCGGGCGGCCCAGTAGTGGGGGGTAAAGCCCGTCCCCCGTGGCCGGGGCGGGCAGGGGGCGGGCGAGGCCACGCTGCCCCCTCCCCCGGGGCGGGCGGCCCATCCCCCCTCCTCCTCGGAGGCCCCGCCACTGCCCCTTCTCCCTCCCTTCCCTCCGCCCCGGGCGGGACCAAGGCCGCCGCCGCCGCCTCCCGCCCGCCCCCCCTCACGGCGGGGACCGCCCGGTCGGCCCTCGCGCGCGCCCCCTCACTACCCTTCCACCCCTAAGCTTGGAGTGGACTCATCCTTACCGCTCATGGTGGCAGCTGAGGGGCGAGCTCAAGGGGGGTCCTGTCCGGGGGGGTTGGGGGGGGCCGGGAAAAACGCGGACGCTGACGAGGCAAGCGAACCCGGACCGGACAGGGAGGGGGGGGTAAGGAGGAGGGAGTAGCGCGCCACAAGCCCGGCCCAGGCCCCGCCCCTTCACTGCTGCCCCGCCCAATGAGGGAGGGAGAAAGGAGGGACTTGCAGAAGAAAGGCGGGTAGTTTACCCAATGGTAAGACTTGGTCCTTCTCTAAGGCGTGTAAGACCAAGTTGCGTGCTTGGTGTCCGCCCAAAAGTGCCGCCCCTTCAGTTTTAAAAGCCAATGAAAGAAGCAGGAAGTGAGGCTGGGTGGGAGCCAGAGATGATAGGCTTGGGAGGAAACCAGTCAATCTCCAGGCGGGCTACCTGAGAGAGAGCGATAGGGAGAACTTTGATAGAAATGACAGCATAACGACCAACCAGAATCTTGGCCATGCCTGGGCAGAGTCCTGGTTGGGAGAAGAGTAAGAAGTAGGCAGCAATGGCACAGGATGAAGCTGATATAAACCAATCAGAAATCAGGCGGGCAGTCTGGAAAGTTATGATTGGATTAATGCTGAAAGGAGACGGAATACAGTGCATATTGACGTAAACTAAAAACCAATTAAAAGCCGAATCAACTCTGAGGGCAGGAACTTGGAAAGAGCAGAGGAGAATTGGCTTCTCTCTCAGTTACTCAGCCCAATGATGGAGCAAAGTAAGCCTGATACCACCTCCAAATGGCCTAATGGGCGTTACTAGAGACGCCCATCCTGAGGGAGGGAGGAACAGGGCCGTGCCAAGAGGAGACCGTCGCCATATTGTCCCTCCTTAAGGGACGTCTTTACGGTGATGATGTGGTACTCCACCAGAGCCCTGCTGCTCAACAAGTGTCAGAGCCAAGACCTTCGGCGAGCAGTTGTACCTCACCGCCCGGGCTCGTTGAAGTATTCATTTAGCCGCTCTCATAAAGTACTTCCCGAGTCTCACCCCCTCCTGGTAGGCAGACGGGCTGGCGGACGCCTCCCGACGTGGGTGTGAGCGCTCGAATCCGGCGGGTTGAGATCTGGTGACGGCGATCGCAAACTGAGTTAATACTGTGCTGACTAGTATGCAAGGTTGTTGTGGTACTCCAACTAACGCCATTTTATTAGGCTCCCAAGGCAAAAGTGCTAACCATTAACTTTTCAAAAGCTTGTTAGAGACGGCAGTGCATTGGAGAACCTCCTGGAGTTAACTCCTAAGCCACTTCCTCCCCCCGCCTTATTGTAAATACCGCCTAAGCATGAAGCAACAGAACCCAGAGTTCCTGCTTTTTGCAATCAGAGAGGTTAAAGATTTTGCCCTAGGCGTCTGACTTTCCGGCTTCCATCTTGCCTCCTTTATGCTTGTTTTAGTGGAGGCATCCTTGAAACTTGTCAATGACATGGTGTCATTATCGTCGTCACTTGGCTCATATGCTGTCACTTCATTAACTATATAGTTCAGCACTTCATTATATGTTTTCATGTTTTAAAATAGAGATTCTTCTAAGACATTTTAGACTTCGAAGGTAGGAACTGAGGCCTCTGCTGCTTTGGGCAGCGTCTAGAAAAGATGAAGTGAAGCAGGCTCAGTGGCCCATGCCAGTAATCTCAGCGACTTGGGAAGCTGAGGCAGGAGGAACGCAAGTTTAGGCCAGCCGGGGCAATTTAGCAAGACTGTACCTCAAAATTAAAAAGTAAAAATATCCAGGCATAGTTGTATATGCCTGTGTCCCAATGATTCAAGAGAATGAGGCAGGAGGATCACAAGTTCCAACCCACCTCGGCAATTTAGCAAGAGCAAGACCCTGTCTCAGATAAAACGGGCTAATGCTGGGTCTGTAATCCCAGCAGCTCAGGAGGCTGAAGCAGAAGGCTCACAACTTCAGAGCCAGCCTCAGAATTAGCAAGTCATTAAGTGATTTAGGGAGATCCTGTCACATAAAAAGGGCTGAGGCTGTAGTTCAGTGAGTGGTAGAGTGCCCCTGGGTTTACTCCTCAGTACTGGGGGAGGGGAAAATCTGGTTCTTAAAATCCCATTCCAGGGGCTGGAGGGGTGACTCAGTGGTTTCAGTGCTTGCCTGGCAAGCACAAGGACCCGAGTTCAAACCCCAGCACCATGTACACAACTGAGTGTTGGAGCAACTAGGGCCATGTGAAAAACTCAATAAAGTTGTTTCTCTCTTTCTCTGTCTCTCTCACTGTCCCTCTCTCTTTAAAGAAAGGAAAGAAAGAAAGAGGGGATAGAGAAAGAGAGAAGCAATCTTTATTTAGTTTTTCATGTGATTTTCATTCCTCGGACACTTCGTTGTGTACGTGGTGCTGGGGTTTGAACTCATATCCCCACTCTTGCCAGGCAAATAACCACTGAGCGAGCCACCACTCTAGCCCCTATAGCCATCGTTCTTTTCATAATTCTTTCACTTCACTGGCTTCAGAAAAAGACAATTCAGTACCTGGCCTCTAAGGGATAGCCTAGACATATGCTAGGTTATTACTTTATTTATTTATTTATTTATTTTTAAAGACGAGGGAAAAAGTGAGAAAATCAATTTTATTTATTTTTTCATCTGCCCTTTGTTTCTTGGACACTTAGTTGTGTATGTGATGCTAGGGTTTGAACCAGGGTCCTCGCACATACCAGGCAAACAATCCAATCACTGAGCTATCAGCCCCTATGCTAGCTTATTGATAGACCCTAAGAGCCTATGAATGACATGATCCATCTTCTCTAATTCCTCTGTAAACCTGAACAAATTTTCTTTTTTTTTTTTTTTGGTGTGGGGCTCAAACCCAGAGGTCCTTTACCACTGAGACACTTAACTAGCCCTTTTTATTTTTTATTTTGAGACAGCGTCTCACTAAGTTGCTTATGTACATGGTAAATTGCTAAGGCTGTCTTTGAATTTGTGATCCTTGTACCTCAGTCTCCTGAGCTGGTGGGGTCACAGGTGTGTACCACTACTGGCTACACAAATTTTCTTTAAAGCAAAATTAAGAGAAATTAAGGCAGGGCTGGAGTGGTGGCTCAGCATTTGCAGCACTTGCCTGGCATGCATGAAGACACGGGTTTGAAACCCAGGGCCACGTACACAACAAAGTGTCAGAGCAACAAAAGTCAAATGAAACACTAAATAAAACTGATTCTTTCTGTCTTTCTCACTGTCCCTCTTAAAAAGAAGAAGAAGTTGAGGGGCTGGAGCAATTAAAAACTAAAATAAAACTTATTTTCACGTTCCCTCTCTCTTTTAAAAAAGAAAAGGGGTTGGAGCAGTGGCTCTGTGGTCACCGCACTTGCCTGGCATGTGTGAGGACATAGGCTCATACTCCAGCACCAGCTACACAACCAAGTGTCAGAGCAACGAAAGCCACATGCAAAAATAAATAACATTGATTCTTTCTCTCACTGTCCTACTCATTAAGAAAAATAAAATAAATTTAAAAATAAATAGGGGCAGGAGCTGTGGCTCAGTGGTAACACCACTTGCCTGGCATGTGCAAGTACACGGGTTCAAACCCCAACAGCCACTTACACAGCTAAGTGTAAGAGCGAGCAATGAAAGCCATGTGAAAAACTCATTAAAAATTTATTTTATTCTCTCTGTCTCTCTCTATCTCTCTCACTGTCCTTCTCTCTTTTAAATAAATAAATAAAAAGTTGAAAGCTGTGGCATACCTTTAATCCCAGAAAGAAGCTGAGGCAGGAGGGTCACAAATTCAAGGTCAGACTCAGCAGCTTATCAAGACTCCATCTCAAAATAAAAAATAAAAAAGGGAGGGCTGGACTGGAGCTGTGGCTGGGTGGTTACGGTGCTTGCCTGGCATGGGCGAGTACTGGAACCCCAACACCATATATACAACAAAGTGTAGGAAGAACAAAAGTCACATGCAAAACTAAATAAAAATTGCTTCTCTCTTTCTCACCGTCCCTCTTTGAGAAAAAAAAAATTCAGTTAAACTATTAAAAAAAGAAGAAGAAGGGGCTGGAGCAGTGGCTCAGTGGTTACGGCGCTTGCCTTGCATGTGAGAGTACATGGATTCAAACCCCAGCACCATGTACACAATGAAGTGTCTAAGCAACGAAAGTGCATGAAAACTAAATAAAATTGATTCTGTCTTTCTCTCTCTCACTGTCACTCTCTAAAAAAAAAAAAGAAGAAGGAGGAGGAGGGGCTGGAGCAGTTAAGGTACTTGCCTGGCATGTTCGAGGACACAGGTTCAAATCAATTCCAGCACCACATACACAGCAAAGTGTTGGCACAACAAAAGCCACATGAAAAACTGAATAAACATTGATTCTCTCTTTAACTGCCCCTCTCTCTTTAAAAAAAAAAACTAAATAAAATTGATTCTCTCTCACTGTCCCTCTCTTAAAAAAAAAAAAGTATATTTTGCACCTCTAAGACACTAAATAATTCCCACTCAATAAAATGGGAAAAAAAATTTTTTTCTTTAAAGAGAGAGGGACAGACAGAGAGAAAGAGAGAAACAACTTTATTTAGTTTTTCACATGGCCTTAGTTGCTCCAACACTCAGTTGTGTACGTGGTGCTGGGGTTTGAACCCGGGTCCTCGTGTTTGCCAGGCAAGCGCCAAAACCGCTGAGCCACCGCTCCAGCCCAAAATGGGAAAAATTTTTAAGAAAAAGAGATAGTAGAAAAAAGGGACCAGGGACAGGAAGGAGGGAGGGGTGAAGTAAGTGCTGGGAGATAGATATTGGCCAAATTACATTGTTATATTGTCTGTATTATTAATATGTAACAACAATTTCAAATTCTATAATTATGTATAACTATAATGCACCAATAAAGATGTGGAAAAGAGCTGGAGCCGTGACTTGGCGGTTGCAGCACTGGCCTGGCATGCTCGAGGATGCAGGTTTTTACCCCAGCACCACCTACACAAGGAAGTGTCAGAACAATGAAAGCAACATGATAAACTAAATAAAAATTGATTCTCTCTTTCTCTCTCACTGTCCCCCTCTCTCTTAAAAAAAAAAAAAGTGGAAAAAGTAGGGACTATGGGTATAGCTCAGTGGCAGAGAATTTACCTAGCATACTCCAGGCTTCCATCCCCAGTACCTAAAAAAAAGGTAAATTAGCGGGGTACAGTGGTGTACAAATGTAATCCTAGAAATTCCGGAGGCTGAGGCAGGAGGATCCCAAGTTCAAAGCCAGTGTCAGGAACTGAGATCCTGACAATTTAGCAAGACCCTGACTCAAAACAAAAAGGCTGGGGATATAGCTCAGAGGTAAAGTATTCTTGGGTTCAATTCCTGGTACTATAAAAAAGTTAAACAAAGGAAACTAAAAAAACTTAAACTTATTCAGGGGCTTCTCAAATTCTTCATATATCAGTGTGTCTGTCTGTTATAACATTGGTGAGATCATATCAGTAACTCCTTATGGCTGTAATTTTAAAAACAAAGCAGTAGCCTGGAATGGTGGCACATGCCTGTAATCCCAGAGACTCAGGAAACTGAAGAAGAGGATCTCCAGTCCAAAGCCAGCCTCAGCAATTTAGCAAGATCCTGTCTCAAAATAAAATGGATCATCTCCTAAAATACATACGTTTCTAACTCATGATGTTATTATTGAACCTGGAATGTCCTTCCAAGGCTCATGTTCTGAAGGGAGGTATGGAAACTATAGGCAGTGGGGCATGGTTTTGGGGAAGTAGGTTACTGAGGACATGCCCTGGAAGGATATTTCTTGTTCCTCACCCCTTCCTGCCCCACTTTCTTGGCTGGCCTGAGCTGAGCAGCTTTCTTCCACCACACCCTTCCATCATGATATTCTGCCTCACCTCATGCCCAGAGCAATGTAGTCAGCTGACCATGGACTGAACCTCTGAAACTGTGAACCAAAATAAATCTTTCCGCCCTTAAAAAATATATATTAAAAAAAATTAAATATAGTGGGGTAAAGTGTCCCTGGGTTCAAACGCCAGTACAAAATAATAAAATAATAATGATAATGATAATAATAACGCAGTAGAGCACTGGCTTAGCACATACATGTGAGGCCCTGAATTCAATCCCCAGTGCACACACACACAAAATCCCAATGCCAGCACAATGGTGCACACCTATACTCCCAGTACTAAGGAAATTGAGGCAGAAGGATCACTTGAGCCCAGGAGTTCAAAATCAGGCTGTGCAACACAGGAGAACCCTGAGGCCGCATCTAAAAGAAAAGAAAAGAAGTGGATCATATGACAGTTGTTTTATTTCAGAAGTTCTCCTAGGAATATGAATTGTGTCTGTCTGTAATGTAGTAAGCCTGGTATGAATCCTTACCTTTCCTACCTCTCCCAGGTATTGAATACTCACCCCCACATTCCTTTTACATATCTCCATTAAAGTATCTAAGTTTCTGCCTACCACCACCATCTAGACTAAGCCATTTAAGGGATGGGATTATGTTTTTTGGGGTTTTTTTTTGTTTTTTGTGCTTTTAAAGAGGGGACAGTGAAAGAAAAAGAGAAGCAATTTTTATTTAGTTTTTCATGCGACCCTCATTCCTCAGACACTTCGTTGTGTACGTAGTGCTGGGGTTCAAACTCGGGTACTTGCACATGCCACGCAAGCGCCGTATTGGCCGAGCCACCTCCCAGCCCTGGGATTATGTCTTTTTGAAATCATGAGAGAAGAGCTTTATCATTGGACGAGTTCCACAAAAATTCAGGGGACATGTTAGAGAGGAAAACAGGTTTATTCAAAGTCGGCTTTGAAGTACATGGAGATTTTTAACTTTTCCCCCAAATTGATCAAACTGCATAAAATTCATTTTTACCTTTTTATATTTGCCTTTTTCTTAGGCCAGTGGACTGTCAAATCCCACCATCCAGGTCCAGTCAGGGTCCCTGGGCTGGGCTGCCAGTAGCATTTTCATTTTGTATTCTCAAAGCCTAGCATATAGTTGACACTCAGTGAACATTTATTTTGTTTGTTTGTTTTGTTTTGTTTTGTGGTACTGGAGATTGAACCCAGGGTCTCACACAAGCTAGGCAAATTCTCTACCATTGAGCCACACCCCTAGTACTCCCTCCTCACACATAGTAAACAATTGTGAAGACCAAGGGAAAACCTAGTCCTAACCATGCTGAATAGGTCTGCAGGTATTATAATGCTAAGGATTGATGTTTGGTTTTCATTTGATTGCATATACAAGTTTAATCTTTCTTCCTGACTTTAAAGTCACCCTTCATCTGTCATCACTTTAACAGTTGGCAATCTGATAAGTTAACTTACACTGGGAAGGCTGAGACAGGATCACTGCTTGAGCCTGAGATAGGGACTTAGGATCAGGAGAGAGAAATATGGAATCTTGAGACATTACTTCACCAGTGACAAGCCCAGGAGTTCAAGACCAGTCTGGGTAACATAGCAAGAGCCTGTCTCATAAAAGCAAAAAGTACACCAGGCATGGTGGTCACACCTGTAATCCTAGTGACTCAGGAGGCTGAGGCAGGAGGATTGCAAGTTCAAAGCTAGCCTCAGCAAATTTGTGAGGCCCTAAGCAACTTAGTGAGACTCTGTCTCAAAATAAAAAGTAAAAAGGATTGGGTTAAGCACCCTGGTTTCAATCCCTGGTACCAAAAAGAAGGGTTGGGGGATATAGATCAGTGGTAGAGTGCTTGCCTAGCAAGGGTTCTATTCCCAGTACCACCTCTCTCTCTCTCTCTCTCTCTCTCTATATATATATATATATATATATATATATGTGTGTGTGTGTGTGGGTGTGTGTGGGTGTGTGTGTGTATACACATATATATTCAGGCTGGAGCGCTGGCTCAGCGGTTACAGCGCTTGCCCAGCATGTGCAAGTACACGGGTTCAAACCCCAGTACCCATGTACACAACTATGTGTCAGAGCAACAAAAGCCATTTGAAAAACTCAATGAAAATTCTGTCTGTCTCTCATTGTGCTTCTCTCTTTGAAAATAAAATAAAATACATAGATTCGGGGCTGGAGCAGTGGCTCAGCAGTTATGGTGCTTGCCTGGTATGTTCAAGGATGCAAGTTCAAACCCAGCACCTTATACACAACAAAGTATTGGAGCAACGAAAGCCACATGAAAAACTAAATAAAATTGATTCCCTCCTTCTCTCTCACTGTCCCTCTCTTAAAAAAAAAAAAATTCCCAACCCTCCTTTTATACTATCATTATAATCTTTCCTTTTCATAAACTCTCAACTGCAGCTGTTAAATATTAAACAGACTGAAACTTATTTTACCTGTCCTACCTACTGCAGAAAAAGTGAGGCTATTACCCCCTGTAATCCCATCTACTCAGAAGGCTGAGGAAGAATTCAAGGCCACTCTGGGCAACTCAATGAGACACTGTCTCAAAATAAAAAGGGCTGGGGATGTAAGCTCAGTGGTAGAGAGTCCTCGTACAATCCCCAGTACCACAAACAAAACAAAATAAACTGAAGCAATCTGGACTTCTTTTTATTTTAGGTGCCCAGATTTTATGAGCAATCCAGAAGCCAGGATTTGGGGCAACTTTTGATTTTATTTTATTTTTTGTACCAGGGATTAAACCCAGTGGGGTTTAACCACTGAGCCACATCCCTACCTGGTTTGGTGGTGGCTTTTTTTGTTTTGTTTTTTCCAATTTTAATTTTTCATCTGCTTTTGTTTCTCGGACACTTAATTGTTTGTGGTGCTGGGGCTTGAACTCAGGTCCTTGTGCATGCCAGGTCAGCACTGTAACTGCTGAGCCATCGCTCCAGCCCCCTACCTTGTTTTTAAATGTTTTGAGACAGGGCCTCGATAAGTTATTGAGTCTGGGTTTGAACTTGAATTCCTCCAGACTCAGCCTCCTGTGTAGCGGGATTACACAAGCGTGGGCTTCTGTGTGTGTGTGCGTGCGTGCGTGTATGTGCACGTCCGCGCGCAAGTTTTCCCTGGATTTGAGTCACACCCCTAGCCCTTTTTCCTTTTTGTTAGTTAGGAAACTGGGTATGGCTAAGTTGCAGAGGCTGGCCTAGAACTTGTGTTCCTCCTGTTATCAGCCTCCCAAGTTGCTGCGATAACAGGTGTGGAACATGTGCTAAAATGGCTAGCTTAGTCATTATAATTATCATAATTTTAAGCGACTCAGTCTGTACTTTGCTGTGCCTTGGTGTCCTTATCTCAGCATTGTGATTCATGACTACATAGACTGTACCTAGTACTAGAAATGAATTCTGTCCTGCAACCAGCTGGTGCCTCTGGTGGTCTTGAAGGTCCTGGAGGAGGTAAAAGGCTGGGGTGCAGGGAGATAAAAGGTTTTGTGTGGACTGGGAGGCATGGTCAAGAACACAATTTAGTATTGTTGGAGATGAACTCTAATGAACTTCTTGAATAAATTCTCTCTTCTGAAGAGTAATGCAGAGACTGTCCTGATTATAAGCCCAACCATGTCTCTGAAGCTTGAAGACCCTCTGCCAAATAAAAGCAAGGGTGGTCTGAGGCAGGTGGGAGAGGAAGAAAATTGCTGGGTTTCACAGTCCATCTGCATTCTTGAGAACTAAGGAAGACAAGCGCAGGGAATCCGGGCGGGGCAGAAACAGGGCTAGATCCCCAACGAGCAAAAAGAGCTTTTCTGAATATTTAAATTTAACCCCTAGGAATTCCAGTTTGGCACAAACACAATCAAGATTTTTCCCTTCCCCAAATACTCAACCCCGTTAGGCTCCTCCGGGGGCCCAGGCTATCCTGGGAGGATAGGGATGCGTAATGTCAATTTACCCTCACCGCACAGGTACCCAGACCCTCACACCCCAAGACTGAACGGGGCCCTGACTTGGAAGCTTAGGTTAAAAAAAAATCCTCTTTTTAAAAAAGTTGAAGCAGGGGCTGGAGCGGTGGCTCAGCGGTTTCAGCGCTTGCCTGGCAAGCACGAGGACCCGGGTTCAAACCCCAGCACCACGTACACAACTAGGTGTTGGAGCAACGAAGGCCATGTGAAACTAAATAAAGTTGTTTCTCTGTCTCTCTCCCTTAAAAAAAAAAAAAAAAAAAAAAAAAGTTGAAGCAGTTTCTCTTTCTCCTTCCTCTCCTGAGACAAGTGACCAAGTCCTCAAGTACTCTTCAGGTCCCAGAGCAGAGGAAAGAGCACCCCCAGCTCCCTATTCCCAGTAAAGGAGAAAGGTCCCAACAGGTCTGCACCCACGACCGAGGCTGCAGGCAGGAAGAACCGTGCAGCGGGCCGGGGCGGCCCAGGGGCGGCCCGGCTTCCCTTTCCTCCCGGGCCACCCTGGAGGCGGGCGGAGGGCCGGCCGGGGGAGGAGGGAGCCAGATTCGTAAACAAACCGGCCGGGGCCACGAGGTGCCAGAGGAATGGGGTGGGGCTTGCCGGCCTCCGCGGCCCCGCCGGAGCCGGGCGGCTGGTGTGGGCAGGGCTGCGCCTCTCCACCCCCAGTTTCCGGCCGGGGTGGGCCACCTGGCTGTCCCCAACCGCAAACCCCTCCTCCCTGCTTCGCTCGCTCCCCGGCGCGCAGAAGTTCCTGGAGGCCTGACACCTGACCGCCCGGCTCTTGTCCCGGAAGTGCTCGCTACCCCCAGGGAGAAGAGCGGGGCGGGGAGGTGGTTTCTCTGGGGGTGGGCGATGGAGGACCACGTCGATTTCGGCTGGGAAGGTGGGCGAGGGCAGGCGCTTCACCGAAACCCCAGAGGGGTTCCCCAGCCCGGCCTCTGCCCTGAGAGAGGCGACCCTCGCGGCCGGCGGCTCGCTTGGTGCTGTGGTCACCTCCCCCGCCGCTGGAGGCGACCTGAGGTGCTGGACAAAGGTCCCTGGGATTCTTCCAGGAAGAGTGGCTCTTCAGTCACTCTCAAGACGAGTCACCAATGCCTGTAGACTTTATGTCATCCCCTTCTTATGATCAGGAAGTAAATTCGGAATGTAAGAAGTCGGCCCAAACAAGACCTCGTGACTCCCTGGCTCCCAATTCCGTTTCTGTAGTATTTCCCAAAGCGTAGGGCACGCACCACTGGTAGAACTGGCGTATTTCTCAGTGCTGTGTTTGTGTGTGCGTGTGTGGTTTCATTTTGTTTTCCTGGTGCTGAAGATTTGTAAACCAGGGCTTCATACATGTTAGGCAAGTGCTGCTCAGCTACTAACCTACACCCCCAGCCCCTGTTTTGTTTTGTTTTAATTAAGAGTCGGAGCTGGAGTGGTGGGCTCAGAGGTTCAAGCACTTGCCTGGCATGTGCGAGGTCTTGGGTTCAAACCCCACCCAGCACCACATACGCGACTAAGTGTTGGAGAAACAAAGGCCAGATGAAAAAATAAAATCGATTCCTCTCTCTTCCTCTTTCCCTCCCTCTCTTTTATTTTTTAATTTTTTTTTAAAGACAGAGGGACAGTGAGAGAGACAGAGAAAGAGAGAAACGGCTTTATTTAGTTTTTCACATGGCCTTAGTTGCTCCAACACTTAGTTGTGTACATGGTGCTGGGGTTTGAACCAGGGTCCTTGTGCTTGCCAGGCAAGCACCGAAACCGCTGAGCCACCGCTCCAGCCCCTCCGTCAAGCAGGGGTGGGGGTGGGGGAGGGAGGTCAGGCTCTTGAGGCTGGAGGTTGGTTGGAGTAGTTTCGTGGCATGTGTGAGGACCCAGGTTCAAACCCCAGCACCACATACACAACTGTGTGTCAGAGAAACAAAAACCAGATGAATAAAGAAAAGTTGATTCTCTCTCTCTCTCTCTCTTTCTCACACACACACACACACACACACACACACACACCACGTGTTCTATTAAAAAAAAAAAAAGTCAGGCTCTTGGTAGCTAGTCTTCAACTTCTGGGATCAAGGATCCTCAAGCCACAGCCTCCACAGTAGTTGGAACTGCAGGTACCCACCACTGTACCTAGCTTGGTTTGTGTTTGTTTGTTCTTTCAATGACTTAGAAAAAAATTGAACAGCATTAAACCTATCATTTCACAGAGAGTATTGTTAGAAAAAAAGTAATAGTATACCATGGAATAAGCTGATTATGGTAAAAAAAAATTATGAAGGCGGAATGTGAATGATTAAAGTTTGAGAAGCTACCACACTGAACCATCTTACAAGCAGCTACTTCTCAGAAAGGATGAGGAGAAGGGACAATCTTAATTCTCAAAGTTCCTTTCAGTACTAACATTAGAAAGCTTAAACCAGGCGCAGTGGCCACAGGCCTGGAATCCCAGCAGCTCAGGAGCCTGAGGCAGGAAGATCTCAAGTTCAAAGCTAGCCTGAACAACTTAGCAAGGCCTTAAGTAACTTAGTGAGACCCTGTCTCAAAAAATAAAAGGGCTGGGAATGTAACTCAGGGGTTAAGCACCCTTGGGGTCAATCCCTAATCCCTAATAAAAAAAAAAAGTTTGAGAAAAAAAAGTATTTTGAAGGGCTGAGGATTAAGCTCAGTAGTAGAGTGCTTGCTTAGCATATGAATGGCCATAGATTTATCCCCAGCAAGACAGAAAAAGGATTTTTTTTTAAGAGAGAAGGACAGTGTGAGAGAGACAGAGAGACAGAATCAATTTTTATTGAGTTTTTCACATGGCTTTCGTTGCTCCAACACTTAGTTGTGTAAGTGGTGCTGGGTTTGAACCTGGGTCCTCGTGCTTACCAAGCAAGCGCCGAAACCGCTGAACCACCGCTCCAGCCCAGAAAAAGGATTTTTAAGGTGGGAACTGGAAATCAGAGAACAAGAAAAAGTTGGGAATTTTCCTGGCACCATACCATAACCAGGTCTGCTCCCATAGGGTTCAGAGCTGAAGAGGAAGATGTCTTACTCTCTATAGTGGAAAGTGCAGGAGAGGGTGAACAGATCTAGGAATCGTCCCTCCTAATCCCTACCCTAATCTGGGGAATGGTGCCTGGTGTGTCAGTTCCTTCCTGCAAGGTACATACAGCAGGGTTGAAGGGGAACTCACCTTTTGCCAACCCGTTCCACTCTATAGATAGAGCTGGTATCTCTATCCCCAGGACTTTGCTCAATCCTCCCCTAAGTCTGAATCAGTCCATGCTGTGGACATCAAGTTCTCTCAACCAATTCTATGAATACTGAGCTCAACCCTGACCTCAGCCCACTCTTGCCTACACAGGCCAACAGCATCAGAGGTCAGATGAAGTCAGAGTTCCACCCCCAGACTCCTAGATGGTTGGCTATCCAGGTCCCTTCAGGCTTAACCTCCTCCATAGCTTCAGAAACAAAATCAGACAACCAGACATTATGCACATTACGTGGTCATGTTTTGATACAATAGGAAGGACACTGCCTCACCTGACAAATATTCTTTCCAAAAATACTGAGCCTGAATCTAGGCAAGTCTTTAGATCTAATAGCCAGTTCGCAGAATATTTGGGGATCAGAAGAACAAAATAAGTGAAAACACAAAGAAGCAAATCAGAAAAATCTGAAAGATGCAGGAGTCTACGAGGAAACTGCCTGTTTCTTCAACAAGTCAATGGAATGGAAAAGGGAAGGAAGAAGTGTCCTCATATTTTATTTATTTATTGAGGCAGTACTGGGGATGGAACCCAGGGACGCTCTACCACTGAGTTACATCCCAGGCCTTTTTTCTGTTTTAGAGAGAGAATCAATTTTTTATTTATTTTTTCATCTGGACTTTGTTTCTCTCTGACACTTAGTTGTATATGTGGTGCTGGAATTTGAACCTGGGTCCTCACATATACCAGGCAAACGCTCCAATCACTGAGACACCACTCCACCCCCCTCCCCAGGCCTTTAAATTTTTTTTTTTTTTAGAAAGAGAGAAACAACTTTATTTAGTTTTTCACATGGCTTTTGTTGCTCCAACACTCAGTTGTGTATGTGGTGCTGGGGTTTGAACCCGGGTCCTCATGCTTGCCTGGCAAGCTCCGAAACCACTGAGCCACTGCTCCAGCCCCCTTTAAAAATTTTTTTCTTAAGGAATTGAGTTACTGTACAATCATAAATGCATATAAAGTAACAATATGATATGCAT